>JASANH010001351.1:0-133724 GCA_030248295.1 Mesodorylaimus sp. YZB2_4
CCAAACATGCGTTGTTTACTGTGACCCAAATATGGCCATGAGGAGTCTATGTCACTCCGTCTGGGTCATATCGGCACTAACGCACGTTTTTCTGTGTCTAGACATCGTTTTCTCACTTGTGTTGTGTGGTACATGTCCTAAACAAACCTTTGGTCTAATTCTTAGAGAGAAAATAGGTCTTCTGAGTCTGGTTCATCAGAGCTTGACTAGTCGGTTTCAGCTCTACCCCGCTCTTATTTTTGACGCCACTGCCATACTGTAACCAGTGCACGTCCTTCGCCCACACAATTGGCAAGCATTACTTTATTTTCCTCCTTTCACAAAAGTACGGCAGGTTGGTTGCCCCTCTTACATATAGTGCATTCTCAAAACCCGTCTCACATCGCCAATGTAATGTCTGCCTTTTCTTTGCTACCAGTAGGATATGGGGCTAGTACATACAGTACATATATGTGGTTGAAATAGACACTACGGGATCTGATGGATAAACATACACTGTACCTACTACTGTGAAGGCTATATCATATCATCAAGTCCTCTTGGTCCAGTCCGTTTCGCATTGCAGATATTGCACAAAAAAGAGAGTGCGGGGTGCATTTAAAGCCACCACAGAGAACACATGCGTAAAACATAGGGCAAATGCAAAGTTAAAGCAAATCTGGACCTTGCTTGTCTTTCTTCATCATCACTTCGTCCACGTCAGCTAATCATTCTCGTTTGAACTTCTTCTTCATATTACGCCACATTTTTCTGACCATTGCGTAGATGTAACGGTTGGTGACCACGAAGGTTAGCAGGATCAAAACGCTCAGTGCAATGTTCAAAGCAAAAGCGGTGGTGTAAAATCCTTGCGAGCCCGTGAACACAGCCAGCGAACAGAAAAGATAGCAGCACGGTGAGGCTGCGCTGATAAGGATCATGCCCCACCGGCCCGCCTTTGCCACCGATAGCTGCCTTCTATCGATTAAATGATTCGCGACTACTCGTTGATACTTCTGATCCATATGGGCTTGTTCCAGACTCCACACAGAGCCCAGTGACAAGAACAGCATGGGAAGGAACCAGCGGGTGGCGCGCGTGCTCCAGTCCACCATGCACGTGTACGAATTGCCCAAACTGTCGAAGTCCGCGTACTTGACAATGGCGCAGTAAGCGGCGGGCGACAACCAGCCCAAGCCGATAAAGACCCACCAGTGTCCGGTCCAACCCCAGTTACCATAGGTGACCCCGGTCATAATGTAGAAGATGTGGTAGGTCTGGAACAAGGTCAGGACTATGTTTGCTCCTTGGAAATACATTATGGCCAGGGACACCCAGTCGCACGCATTCTCGCTAAGACCCAGGATGGGAGGGGTGCGGCCGATCATAATAAGCAAGTGCTCGCAGAACAAGGCTTGCGTAGCGTGCCGTTTGAGAGTGCCTTCGGGGGTGGCATCATAGGCGACCAAGTACAGGACAACGATAAAGCCCGAGGAGACTAGGATCCACGTGCAGCCTATCTTCTGCAGCCCGTTGTTGTACATCAGTTTGGGGCTGCCCCACATGTCTTCTATGATATCGCATCGTCGGCCAGCGATTCCCTCCTCGCACTCGCAACGGAAATCGTAGACTAGATTAATGCATTCACCGAATTTGCATGGTCTGAAATCGCATATGGTGTTGTTGAACTCGCAGGCGGCTCCTTCGTAGCCCGGCTTGCACACGCATTCGGCCTTCATGCTGCACGCTTCGGTTCCATCCTCGTAGCATCCGCGACCCCTGCACGTGACCATTGGCTTCGACGTCTTGGCACCCGTCGGGGCCGCTTTTGGTTTGCGGAATGTGGGGGTGGTGCTGAACCGACAGAAATAGGGGCTGACAATATTGCATCTATCACCGATAACTTGGTAACCACCCAGGAACTGCTGCAGGCCGGCACATCCCTCTTTGGTGAATGTGACTCCAGATTCGCTCATCTTGCTCATGATGCCGACTGGTGAAGTTTCCGGGTCCAGTATCGGATTTCCCGCTTCGTTGATGGTTATGTTCAGGCCGAGCCCGATCAAGAGACTCGTTGGCAGATTGAGTTGTTTCAGGAGCGTGGTTAGCAATTCGGGTGTGGGGAACTGGAATAACTGGCCGCCCTTGGTGGAGCATTGCTGCGGCATACGACTCGGCTTGCCTGGATATTGAATAGCGTAGCAGTAGTCGCCAATCTCGGTCCCGTTCACTTTTTTGCAAAACTGATCGAGCGAAGAGTCTGAAACCGAAAGACAGTAGTGACCAAAGATGGTTGCCGTCAGTTGGACAAGCCTTCCTCACATGGAGGTAGGTATCTTTGCTGGTCTTCCAGCAATGACGGAGGGCACTCTCATCAATCACTCACCAGGGGCGGGGTTGACCTCGGCCTCACATAGCTGTCCAGTGAACTTTGCAGAACATTGGCACGAGAACTCTCGGTCAGACTGAGCTGTGATCGAGCACACACCTCCATTGCGGCAAGGAGCGAGATCGCAAGCGTTGAAATCATCTTCGTCAGCCTTAGTTGGTGGTACTGTAGTCATGCTCGGAGTAGAGGCTGCAAAACGGGGCATATCCATATTTCATACATGTAGGCCAGTAGGGCAGACAGTCTGGCTGTTCCTACACGCGCCATCATAGGAAGATTTTATTGACTGCGTCAGCAATGGCACTTGTCGCTGTTACAGTTGGGCTGGCACTCACAACAACTGTCATGAATTTTGTACTCTTTTTAGACAGCAGTAAGTCCTTGAACCCTGGTTTGTGCCTTGCTTGTTCTTGACCTTAGTTGTAGGTAGCTAGGCGTGGCTAATATTTTTGCTCATTTTTACTTGAACATAGACTCTCGCTAACATTCAGTCAGTGCAATATTTATTTATTGTTGAGTGGGGCCCCATGCCTCTGTTTGTACTAATGTAGTCGTAGCGGTCTTCTATTAGAGTCGTGCCTGCGCCCCATTATGGCAATGTCACTACAGTATACCTTTGGCGGAACTTTTCTGGCCCAATGCGGTCGTAGTTTGTGCTTCGGACATCTTAGCACTGGTGCGAATAGGGCTTGTATCCTTAGTCATCATTATGGATGAAGAGGAAGGTGTGGATCCTAAAAAGGTCTTATAGTCTGGTCATCAATCTCAGAAGAGCTCAGCAATAACTTACGTCTTGAGAAAGTAGCTGTGGTGCTGTGGATTGACGTTGCGGCTGGGCGTTGACTTATTATTGGCGTTTCTGCACTGGTCCCTAAGCGAGAAAGTTCATAGAGGGATTCAAACATGTTTTCTCCCTCTCCTACATGGATGCCCTACAGTTCTACACAGTGCCGAAATTTGGCGCTATCTTCTCGATTGATCTGACAAAGAATCGCGTTTCACGGACTAATCACATAGCTATGACTGGGGATACGCACTGCTTTAGGAAATGTGTCGCCTACTGTAACGAGCCAATAGAAACTAGACTGGACTGGAAAACTAATGCCTTGCTGGGACTCACTGAATAAAATTACCGACAAGAGAATTTGAATCTGCGATTTCAGTAAGAAACAGCAAAACAGAAAGACAGTTCTTACCAGCGCTGGCCGGCCGAATAGAGACATCGATGGTGTAAGTCGTCTCTGGAGGCGGCAAAGGTTCGCTGCTACCTAAAAACGTTAAAATAAATGCTAGTAGGCAGTGCTCTCATGGAAAACACACTCAACTTTGGCTCTCCCTACTGTATGACGGCGCTGTTTGTACTTTTGTCCTCACAGATGTTTTGTTGGGCTTGTTAGCGATAAGCTATATACCTAAGCATAGTCTAACCGTAAGCCCAAGCCCTAATTCTAAGGAAAAAGCAGGCAAAACATTAGATGGGACCAAAGCACAAGAGAATACGGCTAACGAATACTTCAATTGATTTGATCTTACCTGGGAAAGGTGACGGAAAAACCGTACTTGGTGGTGTCTTTGGGACCGCTTCAGTGGTCTGTTTTTTGGTGCTTCCAGCCGTCGTCTTTGTTTGAATCGGCGAAGTCAGAGTGGATTCTAAAAACACTGTATTGCACCGTGTCCAGCCGAGTGATGCATGGTTACCTTGGCTGCGGAGGGCTGTCGTGGTATCTTGGCTGACCGAACTTTTTTGGCCTGATATAGCTGTGGGTGGTTGGGACGTCTTCGTGGACAGGGGGGCTGCAGTCGTGTCGTTTGCTGTCGTCTTGCATTGTGACGAAACAGGGGAATAAAGAGTTTCTGTAAAAAATCTCCAATAGGTGTTGCTGCTAAATCGAAATGGCTGGCCCAAAGGCTTACGGTTTGAGAAAGTTGCTGTGGGCGTGTGGTTTGATACGGCGGTTGGGTGTGGACTGGTGATTGGTGTTATTGAACTGGTCCCTACGCAATAAAGGACCGTTTTCTTCATTTATCTCCTGCGGTAGACCTCCTTCAGTATTGTACATATCCCTACATCATTGCAGAACTTTTGGGGGCAGTCATGGGAATGAAGGAACACAAACTGGATTTATACCCTCGAAGCACGGGGTGGTTTTTCGAAAGGCGTCGCGTGTACTGTACTGCAAGAAGGCTGAACCTACTCTCATCGTTCCTGTCAGAGCGCCCTAATTATTTCTTTACCATCAAATCGCGATGGGGTAAAAAAGATGATATCCTTACGTGCGCTGGTCGACCAACTGGTAGTTTCAGTGGTAAAACTCGTATGTTGAGACGCCGTGCTTTCAGTGCTGCCTAAAAGTGTGACATGAATGGACTTCGTTATGGACTTGTTACATGCGTTCGGCCTATAGTTGTTGAAGAATGTGGAGCTGATGGCTTGTCGTCAGAGTGGAATTGGTAGAAAAATTAATAGCCTTTTTACCTTCAATGATTGCTGACTACAATACCCGCTATTCTCCCTAAACACCTTGATTTAGCGCCTGACTTAAATTCAAGTATGTGTGCGTTTGTTTTTGAATTTGTGATGGTGAAATGTGTCGGCGCAACATATTAGATCAGCACAGCTCACGGTCAGCCACTGTATCGACGTGGCTTTATCCTCCTTATAATAATAAAGAGGCACCCAATTCTGTTAATCTATATCCAGAGTATGCGTTTTCTAGCTGAAGACTGTCTCTGTTCCTTTTCGGAAGCTTATCTGCAGCATCAGGTATATAATGTCTTCAGGTCACATACTCAAAAGGTTTTTTATTACCTGTATTGGCTGCAGACGTGCCAGTTTCGGTGTGTTGGACTGTAGCCTTAGATGCTGACACGCCTTCGGAAGAAAACATATCTAAATAGCTACAGTAGATCTAGTGATATGTCAAGGGCACTCACCTTCAGAATAGGTTGACGACGCGGCCGATTGGGTTACAATATTGTTCAGAGATGAGCTGCTAAGAGTTGGTGTCATAAGCGTGTTTGTGGCTGCGGTGGTTTCATACCCTAAGTTACATCGGAGTTGCTTAACAGACACTGATTATGAAGGCAGTTTTCCTTTACATTCAGCTAATAGAAACTGGCAAAAATAGCTGAATACTTGTCCATCATAGCAGTTCCTTTCCACCCATCTTTTCATAGCTGAAGACTTCATGATGTACCCGCAAAATGGCGGCTGCATATTTGATTGCGTTATAACTGTTGAAGGCACCCAAGCCAGGTTTTCCGATGCGTTGCCATGAAACCAAGCCCGCGAGTCTGGAGTGCTTTTGCGAACAAAGCCCATCCAACGGGTGTCAACCGATGAAAACATGGGAGAAGAATATTCATAATAAATGCTTTCGTATGTGATATTTGGCAGTTCCAACAATCGCGAACCCTTCTCAAAGCATTGATCCCATGCATTTTGCCATGTGCGATTTAGATCTCCAGGAACTAGGCAGGCGTCCAGAAGGAGAAATCCTTGCAGCTGACATTCAGAAACCGCTGAAACAAAAGCTCCGCAAGTTTCTGAAGGAAGGGAGCCGTGGTGGCTCAGTTGGTTGGCGTTGATCCCACATTGCATGGGCTGGGAAGCCCTGACTGTGAGGCCGCAGTTCTGTTCTGGCTGAGGACGGCAGGTTAGTAAGCCCGTTCTCAGAGGGGGAACCGGCCATCGACGGCGATTTAGTAAGCCCATCGCTGGCTTTGCACACCTGGCTCTAGGCGACACAGGGTGCCCTCAAGTGGCGGACGCTAACCGAGTAGAGAATGAAGAACTGGTCGTCGAACACCAGTCGGGAAGGTCCCTCCCTTCTCGCCCAGTATTATCCTGGGAGGCTGGAGCTGGCCCAGGATGCCCTTGCGTGGAGGTGCTCCTAGTGAAGACACACAGAGGGAAGCTGCCGTGGGAGATCATCACCTCACGGCCTCGCCTATCATAATATGACTGCTGGTACACTGTCGTAAATGTCCCAGAACAAAATAAAGTAGGCATATCAACGAGAAAGATCTATATTAACAACTTTATGGACCAAAGCACAATCCAGCGTTGCATAATACAAAGCCTGGACAAAGAGAGCATCCATCGACACATGGCCCGCCATTATTGGCTAAAAAGAGAAAAGTTTCAGCATGCAGCTGTTATGCCTACGCGGGAATCTTACTGCAACAACAGGAGGGAGCTGATGATGAGGATGACCCTGACCCTTCTTTCTTCTTGATAAAGGCAAGACCGGCGAGCCCTGCAAGACCTGCAAGTCCTGCTAATCCTGCTAATCTTGGATCGATGCCCATATTCGATTTCATCTTCGTGATCGGGCAGAGTGTGAAATTCGATTGGTCGATGTGGCAGGTTTCGACAGACAAGGACAACTCGCTAGAGGAAGCGAAGTCGTGAGGGCAGTTCAAATTGCGACACTGAAAAGCTTTAACGAACCTGTTATCATCGGCCAATGAGTTGCTCTTGGCTTGTCTGAATGACCACAGTTTCTTGTCATCAGACCTCTGCTTTCCACTTAATTTCTCTAATTTTCCCGAGCATTCTCGTGGCGGCGTCTTCGAGGAGTTGCAACACAAGTACAATATCCTGGGTGAGTCAAACACGAGGATCAGAGCTAGTAGGAAGACTCTAGTGGATAACCTCACTTTTGTGACTCCCTCATGTGGTCGTACATGACCTTGATGCCTCGGACATAGGAACCTTTTCCGTACCTGCTGATCTCGCAGTTGGCAGTGTATTCACATTTCTGAAATCGATAAGTGGAACTGCAGGTCAGAGCACCGCAGTAAGATTTCATACTGCTCACTTCGCGACAGCTGTCGGTCACATTCTGACAAGTAATGAAATATGAATTGTAATTTCTGGACTCCTTAAGCCAATAAATATCCGAGACAGCTTGTCCCCCGCGGCACGAAACTTTTTGATCCTCCCTCGAATGGCCCTCCTTCCCCAAACATCCGTCAAGCAGAGCAGACAAAACAAGACAAAAAATCAGCAACATCGTTTTTTGTTCGAAAATGTTGCGCGCCCGAACACGGTTTAACCTTTTATCGATGGCAGACGATTAAACAAATGCCGGATCTCGGTCGACATTGGGCAAATTGGCGAGCAGTCACCGCCTCCTTCCCAAAACCGGACTTCCGATCAGACGGACAGCGTCCTGTCTGGCAAGCTATTTATGTAGGAGGTCCAACAATCAACTCGACAATAGAGCAGTCGGGTGGAGAAAGGCACTGCCTCAGGGCGTGATTACTGTAGCCTCATCGATGTGTTGAAACGCGACGCCCACAAAGGAAATCCGTTGGTTGACTACTGGAACACGGCTACGTCAACGAGCCCTGTCGTCATCCGTTTTCCGCCGTCATCAGCTCCCAGTGATCTGCAAAACGCCTCAGGCATGCTTCAGGTAAGCAACGCGTCGCAGGCATAGACGCCTAGACCAGCAGAGATTACGCAGGTACAGGGATCTTTTTTCGAAGGATGACCTATCTAATCAGGGTGAGCAAAGGCTCTTCTCGAGGATAGGGGCAACAATTAAACTATTCAAAGATTTCCATCAGTGAAAACATGGGGAGAAGAATCTTCATTGGCATTGGCCCCAAGCATCTGACCATGTGCATGTTATATCTTCCGGAACTAATCTATCAGATGGTCAGAAGGGACTTTTTGCTGCATATTCATTTGCAAGGGGAAGGAAAAGGAAAAGTGACCACTTACTCATGAACTTCTCGCCAGGGTACGGATTGAATCCCCCGCCACCGCTGATTGCGCCCTTGTTCACACAAAAGACAAGCAGCAGCAAGCAGATCACATGGAGAGGTGGCTTCCAAGTGAGCATGGTCGAAACCTACCCTTTCGGGCCGTGCTTAAAGTGAGGGTGATAGTCAACAGTTGTCAAAAGGGAATGCCTTGATTTTCTTACATTTGGTAGGTGGCACTTCGGGTCTTTCCTTGTATGCGATGACAGTAAACCGGATACGGGAAGGACTTTGAAGAGACTGAGAGATGCTAGGAAGAAAACCCTAAGCCAGCCAAAAAAATGAATTGCACTTTTAGTTTCTGATCAAACCCAGCCATTCAAGTGCTGACGTCTTAATGGAAGTATGAGTACAAAGGCTTTTGTGATAATTTTTTGATGGACCACTCCAAATAGAATTTTGAGGCGCCATTTCAAACCAGAAGATGAAATCGTATCGCTTAATGCCTCTTTTGTGTGACTTATTATCGAGTCCATCCATCATAACGTAGATCATAACTCCCCTTATCACCACTGTCTCTAGCCAACAGATGGCCTGTTTATGAGACCAATTTCAAAAATATGAAATATACCTAGCCAAGTGAGAAGTTACAGTCTGGTGGAGACGTACTCAGGTGTTTTTATTAGACGAAGAAATTATAACCTGAGAGCCCATCCGACTGGCTTTGACTGGGTTGTATTTTCTGATTTGCGCCAGTGCCATTAGCTATTGCTATTACGATTCACTCTCATCCCAAACACTTATCAGTGCACCATAGTTTCGATTCGGAGAAGATGTGATTGTGCTGGTGATGAGTCCACGAGGAATGGGTTTAATGGAGTGCTGTTGAATCACATCTATGGATACCTGTATTTCAGTGAGAGTAAAATAGTGTATGCGCAAGTGAGGAAGAGCGTACTGTATCGAAAAGAAAAACCTAGTGAAACGCAGCTTGGAGCCTGTCACGTGCACTGTGTCCTGTCATGTACAGGTTCTGGTTGCCAAAAGCATAAGTAACGTATCCTTACAACAGATTTCGTGCATAGTTTGAAGTTGCAGCAACTGCCAACCTAAGAATGCTTGTGCAAGAATCTTTGTGCAGGACGAAACACATATCGGATCAATCGTGGAAAACGTTTGTGCCCACCTTCTGATGTGATATTTTAGACACCCTGTTCCCCTTGGCACTAGCTGAAGAAGAAGCGGGTGTGATTGTGTTGGCGATTGTGTTGCTGGGACGGCAGGGATGAAAGTAAGTTCATGCAATATTTAAGGAGGGCGCCGAGTTTATGGCGGCTTGATTCCACAATGCTCGAGTCCTGAGCCTATTTATTATGTGTCATATCAAAAAGTACGGGAGCTAATCGAACAGTAGCTGCCATCTTTCTTCTGCACTGCATAGGACCTTCCGACGCTTTCATGCCTCCAAGGCAGAAAGTTAGGTGGTTTATTTCTTTTTTCACACCATACTGTACAGTGCTCCTAAATAGCGCACACATGCAATAAAATAATAGCTAATAACATCAGCAGCACGCAGCAGACTTGTGTAGCCGCGATACAAGAGCTACAGTTCATATATTCATCCCTCGCTCGCAAGAATAGTCGTCTTGACCGTTCAAGAGTCATTCGCTGAGACTGGTATCTGTTACGGCACCCACTAGAATAAGAACAGTTCTCAAAGGACGCTGACTCTCTCTTGCATGCGATGGTTTAGTGCACGTGCTTGTGACGAGAATCCCATGTGATTAAACCAGGGCTAACACTGCCAATAAGACCTTGCTACGCTGCCTCAGTTGGTGCCTCAGGATTTGATGTGACACCTCTTTGATTGATTCTGTAACAATGAAAACAGAAATCGTCGTATGTGAAACTATCCAAGACACTGGAATGACACACATGTGTAAAAAGTAGAGCCGCCACTCAGCTCCTAGTCTCGATTTACCTCTGCCGCTCTCCCGGCCTGGAACACAGACATAGGCCTACACAAATAGGCACGATTACTGCTTATAGAAATAATTAGGACAAAGTGTCCCGTCTGGCCGGCGCCAGGCCAAGCGGCTCACCCAGGTGCTGCCATTACATTTGCATGCTTCACACATGTAATGATATGTGTATGATGTAATAATAAGCCTGCTTGAATCGCCTGACAACCAAGAGTGTCGGTAATGATGCTGTGCATTGAACTGTACGCCTGAAAGTGCGACTGTCACGCCAGGAAATGCCTGAGCTAATCCCGCCTGCACGGAGCCAGCATCTGGTGAGGCCCTGACAGAGTCATGTTTTACCCAGGGCCTAATTCGAAAGTCTTTGGTGTCTATGCTGGGATTCGGGTGATGCATGCTACACCGGTCTCTTCCTATAGTGAAACGGGCGCAGACGGATTGCTTTTTTAAAAGAGCTTGTATGAGGGGTTTGCGGTCGCGCTAAATGTATAATAATACCATCGTCGGAATTAGGATAAGTGACGACGAAGTGGTATTTTTGAGGAATGATTGTGTGAAGATGGAAAAGGGCAACACTGGTCTGAGAGCCTGCTGCCAAAAAATCTTATACACCTGAGATGAGTCATGAGCTAGCCATGCACAGTAGCGTAGCTGAGGCTGAATCGCAAGCGGTGGGTAGGGAAGATACCTCGGGGAGCGATGGTTTTAAAAACCCTCGAGACAAGCATCCCGTCGTAGGAGCCAGAGACATCAACCCGACGGGTTTCAGCCTCGCCTGGAGGAGCCTATCGAGCACCCAGCGAAGGCAATTGATACGCTTATGCGGCGGCAGTCAAGGCAACCGAATACACTACCTTCTCCACAAGCCAATCGTACTGTACCTACTACAGAAGGACCTTGGTGTCTGGTCCAGGATGCCCTTGGCTGAGGTACTCCGAGTGGAAAGCTTAGAGGGAACTTGCCGTAAGACTTGGTCACATCACGACCTCTCTCATCATGCCGTGACGTGGGAAAATTGGGGCGGCGCAGGGCCCAACCCAAAAATCAACTATAGAGAGTCGCAGCCTTCTGTGGATCTGAGCAAAGTTTCCAGCTTCCAGCTAAAGGTGTTCTTGTAATTTTTTACAGGACGTAATCATTAATGTCAGACTATTTAAAGATAAGGTTTTGATAAAATATTTGAATTTTATTTAAAAGCGATAACATTCGATTTTTTAAAAATCATTTATGAAGGATCTTAAATTTGCTAGTCTTAATCACTCGTGGATCACTTTTTGTTTCTAAGACACTATCGTTTCATTTCATCTTCGTCCTCCTCATCAGCACTTAGCTTTACTCATGTCGTGATTTCACAATCATGAGGGTCCACGACCGAGCTGTTGTGTCATACATCTTGCCAGTGGCCAATGTGCGTGGGCGTGCCATTGGAGTCGTGACTCGATGTTCGTCTCTCGCACGTTGAGTCGCCACTTTCGGAGTCGAGTTTTCTTTTTCATCTTCAAACTTCGCCATTTTTTCTTTTTCTTCTTCCACTTTCGCCATTGCTTTTTGAAGCTTCTTCATGGCCTTCTGCTCTTGTCTGACCTCCTTGACGTGCTGCTTGGCGTCCTTGACCGCTTCTTTGGCCGCAGTGATGTCGCTCCTGCCGCTGTCTTTTGACTCCTTTTTTCTTGCCTTGTCCTTCCTCGAGTTCAGGTCGTCGTTCGCAGCACTGGAATGGCCTCCGTGGTCCTTTTTTCCTGGACTCCGACGACTTCGGATAAACGACAACGCCTTGTCTTGTGTCGGAGCTCCCACCATTCCCAGATCGATTGGACTCGCAGAAATATAAACCGTAATTGCGGCTAATATAAGAGCCAGTACAACAGTCGAAGCCATGTTAGGTCTGAAGTGCTGCAGAGTCAAAAAGGGTGAGTGCTGGAGAGAGGGTCGAATAAAGTAATCTTGAGACGGAAAAGAGACTTTTTAATGCATGAAAGCCCGTTTGCCAAAACTAGATCATAATAACATATTTGCCGAAGCTGATCACAATGAGCGTGTCCGTTTGACCCTGCTGTTAGTGCTACCCACTCAACCCAAATTTCTTTCTGTGGTCGTCGCAAATATTCATTTCAGTGGTTAATTCATGGTTAATTTTTTGTGGACCAAACTAGACTTATTCAGATACAGTTCCAAAATCAAGGGTGTATAAGATAGTTTTTTCGAATGCCTTCACCATTATTACCGCTCCCTTGGCTGCAGTCGTTACTCCTGCCGCTTTTTTAGATCCATTTTCAATCCAATCTATAGCCTTTGAGTGCGCTCTATAGTGCTCAGCTTTGGAGAGCTTGGCATGACATTGCAGCTCGTTGTCCTCCAAGTTTGACCTTGTCAGGCGTAGAAGATCCACGAAGATACAGGCTGGTCGTGCGACCTGCAGGAACTTTTTTCACAGCCATAATGTAAAAAAAACAGAGCTCTAGTTCGGTGAAAGTGACGGTCGTAAGATTTACATGACCTTCCTCAGTCCAACTATGCATATCGAATGTGGGGGGGGGGGGCTCTGGGCGCGAACTAGCTGTACGGTAATGCCATACTTTATGCACGAATTCTATCCGGGTTCCAACCCCATATTGATTATACAGTATGCCCATTCCATTGATTCAATGTGAGGAAAATCCCAAGTGAAGTTGATAACGGTGTAGAGGCTCGACTAGTGTGGTATCCCTCGTATGGGTAGGACACCTACACGCGTACGTGGTTCGAATCAACCCTGCACGGTCCCTGCAGACAGCAAGGCGGGCTCCTGCACAAGTATAAGACAGTCAAGTGACGAGCTCGGAATAGGGGAGAGGCGGTTAGGATGGACCCAACCGCCCATGACCTGATACGTAGACAGACTGATGGCAGTCCAGTAGACCAAAGAGACCTGAAGGGCACCTACCTAACTGGGATTAGATCCGGACTCGCTCTCCCTAACCTCATGTCAAGTGAGGTCGAGCGTAGGAAGTATTCACGAGTTGCACCCAAGCGACTTGTGCCAGGTGCTTCACCAGTAGAGACTAGCCTTCATCAAGAGATGCGGGTTACACTGGCAATCTACAATCTGTCGGACCAGTCAGGGCGACGCTTCAGTCATAGACCAGGTCGGAAGACTTGGTTGGCTGCCCTGGATTTTCGGATTGGAGTGGTGAAAAAACTCCACTTGTCACTCGTCCAGTAGTATGGACCCTTTTGTATTACAGTGGGACAAGCATAGAATTGTAGCAGATGGGTGTTATTTCATGCCACCCACCCCTCTGGTCAGGCGTGGCTTTGGCAGCGATGAAAACGACCTCACAAATTGAAATTTTTTGAATCCTATACTTGTCGACTTTCAGTCAACATCACACTTCAGGCAGTTGTGAAGCAGTTGGTTCCAATAACACCGAACCAACTGTGTTGTCATATAAGATTCGAATTAAGCCACGCAGCCCACCAAAGCAGCAGGCATCGTTTACTGTCGCCACCACACCACGCCGCACCAGTAGGGGACTCACTGAGGATCGGAAGAGCGGTGGCAAAACGGGTCGTTGGGAGATACTGAACTGATCTGCCGAGAAACTAGTCTTATCAAAACTAGTCAGCTGGCCTCTCAGACTCGCTCGGGTCCAACCTGCTGGAAGGAAGACCAATAGTCTGTGCATCTCGGGTGCGCACTGGATGTTTTCTGCTAATAGAGTAAATCGAGGCACCTGTTACAGTTGCCTTGAGTGTTTGGATAACCAGATATAATCCCCTGAGGGTGCCCGCGATCAGTATATGCAGTTGGTAGACACATGCTAATGCAGAGCACAGGCTAATCAGGTGATTTGCCCTGCGGTTACGCCCATTGTGCTGTGATGTCATTGCAGGAGAGGACTTCGGATGGTCCAATGGTCAGGATTTTTGGGTCACGCCGCCTGACCCAAGCCAGTCGGTAGCCAAACCTTCTAAACGAAGGGATGTGGGGACCAGCCACACGCAGCTTCCCTCGCTGTCTGCACTAGGGGCATCTCCACGCGAGGGCATCCTGGACTGGTCACCAGCTTCCTTGGTGGGTTGTGAACCCTTCGGTGCCAGCAGCTACCCGCAGCACCTCTAGGGTACTCGCCGAGTCACCCACGGCTTAGCGGGCAAGGTAAGGGAGGGTCACCGATCACAACTCAACCACCCCTCACCGGGCATTGAACCCAGGGCGAGCCTACCTGGTTGCTACCAAGCACTGTACTGTCGCTGAGCCGCTGCGACCTCTAGCATTTAGGGACACACTGCAGGGCATCAGCGTGAGACCTAGGGAGGGACAAGCTGATCGGGTGGCCCCAGAGACAAGAATTGGTCAAGTACAACTGCTCTTCGATGTCACGCATGGACGGAACATTACAACGGAGAATATGACTTTCTCACATGTTCATGTTCATGCTTTACCACATCACCAAACGCTTATGCGCACTCGAGGGTGAAGGGACACATTTTACCCAAAATGATTTACCGGCACGCGAGTCGAACACTCGCCCGTAAATGCGCAGACGCGAGAGGCAGACGCCTAACCCACCAGGCCGGTGGGTTAGGCACACAATTCACTTCTTCACCCGCCTTGTTCTTGGTGAGACTACGAGGAAGTAGCCGATCGATGCCAATCTGATTGGACGTCCTCGAGTTCAATACGCCTAGTTTTCTCATCTGACAGTCCATACGGTTCGATCCACCCATCCATTATCGATCGGCAACGCTGCGCTGTCAAACGGCTCGCATTCTAGCTGAGCTAGTCTGCTTAGGTGGCGTCTGCTGCGCCTGCTCGACGCCAGCCCGGTGACACGCACTGACGGAACGGACCTGAAACTGAAAACACTTGCCGCAGGGACTTCCTTGTTCCTGTCAGCGCCGTAATCAGGGCACCCCACCATGCCAGTTCCAACAGTACATACTGTCCCCACAGCACGCAGTCCGATCGGAACACTAAGCTTCGCACCCCAACCGACCATACCTAGTGACCCAGCAGCCTCAAATCCTAGCCGTCTATTCCCACCAAAAGCTGGCATCATCAACCCCCGTTTTCACCAAACAATACCTTTCCACACCATTTTGGCCGATCCAATTCCGAATTCCAACCGTCCATTCGACCACTAAAACGGAGATAATTCGTATAAGTTTCCGCCACCACGCTTCCAATTACGGCCAAACAAGGACAAAACAGGCGACGCGATCTCCAATGAACGCTTTCATTCAATGCAAAAGTCCTATCGCCAAGCATCCTCATCGATCGGGGTCTGATCGATTGCGAGGATGCTTAGGCCTCAGAACCACTTTATTCCCAAATTTGCAAGCAAAACTAAACAACATGAAAAGGTGAATGTGACACTAACGAAGGGGACCTAACATGCTAACACCCAATTCCACATATGCTTATACAAGGACACAAACACTCAGGTAGACCGCCACAAACTAGACTAATCCACAAAATCTTTGAGAAACTTCATCGAGTTACAACGTGGCGACGATCAGGACAACGAGGTTGACCACAAACCCAATAACGACCAGCTTCATCCTTCATCCTCCTATTCGCCTTTGAATAATATCCAAACGCGTGGACTTTCGATGCACACTAAAAAAAACAACTTTTTCATCGCCTGGCCAAACCTCCCAAATATGTCCCCATCCGCCTCCTCCCAGAGGGCACTCTATATTTATCTCTCTGGGGACCCATTCTAGAAAATATGGCAAGTCCGGCGTCCTGTAAAGAAAAATCAGCCTTCAAGCTGACCTAAAGAGCGTTGACGAAGCTGCTCTTCATCGCATTCTTTTTTCTTCTCTTTTCCAGCGTCTATATGTGCTGGGACCCCTGGGTCTCACGCACAAAGGATGCTCCCTAATCCCCACGATGATAAATTCAGAGAAAACGAATGAAATCAGCATCAGATTCCCTTACAATTCACTTCACACCTTTAAATTCAAAAAGGCGGGAAACTGTCTAATTTCCATGTAATTTACTCCCCCAACCCCTCACCTTGCCCACTCATGCTCAAGAGTCAAAAAAACTTACGTATCACCATAAAATGCCAAAATAGGGTCACGATCACACAGAAAAATGAGCCTCCTACCTGCTTGTCCTTCCGACGACAAATAACCAGCATGCACTTCCAACGTATGATACTTAAGTTCGGACCATTCCACGGTTTTTTCTCCACAAATCACGCACAAATATCCGTGATCTTGACTTTTGTGTTCCGATAATCGAATAAATCGATTGGTTCGATAATCGCAGATATTACATTCGAATTTGATTTTTCCCGTATGAATACGTTCATGCAACGCCGCCTGAGTGTCGGTTGGAAAATATTCATCGCAAAAATGACATTTGAATGGTTTCTCAATGACGTGAGCCATTTTCTTATGTTTTCTTAATTTTCGCGGCGTCAGAAATTTTCGATTACATTCATTGCAACGAAATCCAGAATTAGCGCCGCGATGAAATTTCTTTCGATGAACATCCAAACGTTCGGCCGTCACCATATTCCGAATAGGAATACATTCCCAACATACGTGGATTAATTCGCAAGCGTGCCCGTTCAATTCGTCGGACGAGCGTAATGATTTGAAACAACGATTGCATTGAACAAAGTTTATACATTCCGGGTGTTTCTTGGCCAGATGTTTTTTCAATGAACAATCGTTACGAAAACGTTTGTCGCAAAATGGGCACTGCGGTGAGACCTTCTTCTTGAACGGACGTCGCTTCTTTTTCATCAGGCCATCAATTTCGTCAACGTACATAACGATCTGAAAAAAGACAGTCAGGATCAGGCCAATCAATAATCGAGTGAAAAGACCGCCCAAAATAGACCATCTGATATCGTGTTCGTGATCCAGTAGACCTATTCTTAGCATGTCTATTCAAACGCGGTCCCCAGGTCAGGTCAGCCACTTACGTCGTCCTCATCAGGTAGTTTGATTTCATTCGGATCGGCCATGGCCTTTGCTTCCTCAACTTCGCTTGCTGGCAAAATAAATCCACCAGTAGCAATTTCTTCTCGTCTGATTTGCTCCAGTTCGGCCAATCGTTGTTCATCCATGACCTTGGTTTGCTCTTCCATATACGCTTCATAGTCGATTGGATGACGATCTCGTAAATGACGTTCGTAAATATCTTTTTCCACGAAACGATTCTTGCAAATTTTGCACCGATGCATCTTCCGCCGAATAGCTTTCCGAATTTCAGCTGGATTATCTGGTGGCGCTGGTGGCAAGAAAATTATTGATGAGTTATTCGGGCCATTTGATCCGAGACCAGAATCCAAACTATCAATTGATTTTTTATCATCAAAATCGTTGAAACCAGCTCGATCGTGCCTGCCGCCGTATAACCAAGGCCCGTTTGCCTGCCATATGGCCGGTGATTGAACCATCGACGATGGTGAATGCTGAAAAAATTTCAGATTTTAGGACATCGACATAGCAGATATCTGCAGGCAAAAAACCCCAACTCGGGCATCCAGTTATTAGATGCCCATCCCCGCCGAAATCAATAGACTTCTAGAAGCAAAACGACTCTGACAGGTCAAAAATTTTTATCGTTTAAAAAGTTCCTATCGCTGGGAGCGTTATGCCAAAAATTTTGCGTTTTCCGGCTTTTTTGTAGACTATATACAGCCGTAACGTAAAGGGAACAACTAATGCTCGGTTGCAAGAAATCAAACGTGGCTTTAAATTTTGCGCTGCATTTGAAGAAAATTAACGGCTTTCGACAGTAGCTAGACGGTACTTACAGCCGTCTAGCTCGGCAGTCGGATGTACGTAATAGGGCCGACACGATCTAAACGGTTAGGGGAGGACGGGAGCAGAACAGAATGCCCAGTATGTACTTCGTTTTGTCCCTTTCTTCTGCGCGAAGTTCCAAGCGGAAAGTTAAAAAAGGTGGCCGAGTAAAGGCTCTCTTCTTAGTTTTTCAGCCCCTTAGGCTACTCATTACACGGGCCCACTCGTACGATAAATCAAGACTTACTGTCGAAGTCGTCGATCCGCTTAAAGCTTGAGAATTCGAAAATGTATTGACAAAAGTTGTATAATTCGATACCGATACTGCCATGTCATTTGCAACCATTTCCAGTTTTGTTTGACATTACTTACTATAAATTTATTTGATCTTACAAATTTTCAATCCGACAAAAGAAAGAACAAAACAAAAGCACACGAAAGTGCAGATCGCGCACATGCTTTACGTCAGCTGCGCGTAATGACTGGGTAAAATAAAGATTCAGATACTATTTAGCCGATAGCTTCCGGCTTGCCTGATCGCTTCTGGCTAATAGAGATTGTGAAAAAATATAAATTACAATAAGGCGATAAAGTATGTAAGCTCATTTTGTCCTTTTTTTCGGCTGACTTTTTTAACAAGTCAGTGCCTGCACAGTATGGGCACAAGTATTGAAACAGAGTATAGATAAGGTGTATGTGTCTGCCTTGAGTGATACTTAAAGGACCCACGGTTCAGAGACTGCTGATATGAGCATTAACTTTCGACTAGCATAAAAAACTTGAGGTCCCAGCGGGAGTCGAACCCGCTTCTGCTCTCTCCCTTCAGTCAACTATCTGTGGTCTGGACCTGCTGCTGTGAGGTGGGGTCAGGTAGGTTAGAGGGTGCAAAACCTATCGTTGAAGAATCAGATGTGAAAGAACGTTGATCAGGATTTGACTATAGGTCCTTCTGTGAAACTCATTGTCAAACTATTGTGCAAGAAATTTGAATTTCCCGCGTCAGTGCGCACGTCGACTAAAACTTTAAAATACACTGTTACACATGCGAACAGTCTGAAATATTGTCTTTGCTTGAATGTGTTGCTGGTATGAATCTTTGCAAATTCATGTGTTCATAATTTTGCTTGCGGCAAGTGTGCAATGTCGAAATCAATGCACTGTGCCTGGGTCATCATAGTAATGCTGTCTTCACATTTGTCTCCTTGCCCAGGTGCTTATCTGAAATCAGCTACTTGAGGGCTTCTACATACTTCGTCTGGGGTCTGGGGCTCACAGAGAGGCCACTCCAGTTTGACGTGATGTTCAGGCTCGTTGTCACACTGTACACCAGGCTAGAGCCACTCCAGACACAAGACCCATGGCAAGTATAGAGCGATGACTGGGGTCTTTCAACTCGTCACGTGCTTGCCATGTGATTGTGCAGTGAACGATGCCAGGCTCGTGGCTGGCGCGGGGCTGAGAGCCACATGTGCTATATTATTGCAAACTGGTGTAAAATATGGTTTCAGACTGACTTGACTGCAGATGGTCGATTATCGATAAACACAGGTTTTTCCGACCCAGCTGCTTTGCCCAAGACGTGTCCCCGCCATCAGTGGTCTTGTACCTAGATGCCACTGAACTGACGTTGGCCGGTGGTGCTGACCGAACTATCACATCATTGCAAAGTGTAAAATATAGTTTCAGATTGACTTGACCTGCAAATAGACAATTATCGGTGAACAGCTTTCTCCTACACAAGCAACTTTGCCGACGACTTCTTCCTCAATTATCAGCAGTCCATTTTGAGTATCCCGCATACATAAAATTCAAATTTCAAATTACCGCTCTTTTTATTGTACCTGCGCGCCATGTGTACAAAAAACCTCTCCCGGGCTAGGCCTGTATAACCATCTTTGGGCATGAGGTACTCGTCTGTATGTGTTTTTGGTACGGAATCTTTCGCACACAAGTTTGGGATCGGGCAGTGCAAGATAATATTAATCATTAGCAAAGTGAGGTTTATCAAAAATACAGTACCAACGATTTTACGAACATGCAAAATTTTGTAGGGCCTAGAAATTTTGCATTTATAGTGAAATTCCATTCTGGCTCCGGTCGTTATTGATATCGATTGCGAAATTAAAATTTCTCGTGGATCAGCTCGTCATCAAAAGAAAACACCTGAAATTATGCGTGGCTCATCGGTAAGTTACTTCGGGATCGCATAGGCAGCCTCATAAGCATCGCACCAGTATCGTAGGTCCTTCAGCTACTCGCTAGTTTCCAGACCAATCTTTCTCCATAAATTACGTACTTCCCATCGTCCCTACCAACAGCAGGGGGTTTTTTCGATGTGTAATGGCTCGGATAAAATTGTGTCGATTAGTCTTTCGTTTCTCGCACGACTACATACAAGCTTACTCGAAGTGGGTCAGTTTTATCGGATGCTACGTAGAACGCACACTAGTCGGGTGAGCATTCGAAAATAGGGGCATTGAAATCTGATAGTTCTGTCGAAAGAGCCTCGTCGATGGCATTTTGTTGTTTTCTACAAAACGTACCGTAGTTTGGATGTTATCATGAATGTTTGGGTGGGGAGGAGATCGGCACTGAACTGGCCTCGTTTGCACTATGCCAATAGAATGACGTTTCTTTTCTGGCGCGACCCATGGTTGTCGCTTAGCGCTTTTATTGGTTTGACTTGGCTTGGTGGCGGCCTCGTTGAAATATCGACATTGATTAATGACACGCACCTGCCAGTTGCTATGGCGTTGGGTGTAAACTGGAAGAGGCGACTCTCGGTACACGTAGAATGCAAAGCGTTAAAACTTTTAGTGATCTTGCGCGGTCTTGTTATTCTACGTCAGGTCTAGGTATCGCTAGGCTGCCTTCTTCATTCCAGCACCAGCACAAGTGGTCCAAAGGTCTGCGCCGAGGCGAACATAGTTGAAACAGTTGGTTTCGGTTCATCATTTTCAGTCTTCAACGTGGAAATTGCCATCGACGACCGACGCAAACATCTAGGCGTGTCTTTTCGCCCAATCGTATCTCTCCCGTGGGCCATGGTGTGTATTTTGAGTAAACATAGAAGAACTTGCAGGTCGTCCTCGCCCAGGCCAGGCTGCTCTCGCATTTAGAACAATAGAAAGCCTCGACGACGAGAGCTTGTTTTGCAGAGAATAAAATTGTTTACAAAATCTAAATATGATTACCGCTATAAATGAAGTATTAGGATCTCGTCCTGGTTTTTTAAAGGCTCGACAACAATCGGAAGATTGGAAAGATGCGACGAAACGCGAAACATTCGATAGTTTAACATCGGATATTGAAAAATTATTGGAAGCTACACCAAAAAATGAAGTCGAAGTAAGAAATTTTAAATTTTGTCCGATTCCTAAATTTTGCAATCTTTTCATTTTAGTATTGGCGCCGAGAATTCGAAGGTTTTAAAGAATTATTCAAACGTTTTCTACGCGTCAAACCGACAATTACTTGGAGTAAAATCGAACCATTACCCGAGGGAGCCATCAAAGATTATAAAGAACTGGCGGAACCACCGACCGAATTATCTGGTGCATTGTTATCGAAATTGGTCGTGGTAAAATTGAACGGTGGTTTGGGAACGAGCATGGGTTGCAAAGGACCCAAGAGCGTCATCAGCGTTCGTCACGATTTGACTTTCTTGGATTTAACCATGCAACAAATCGAGGTAAAAATTGTAAAATTCATTTGCTAAATGCAAAATATAATTTTGATTTAGGCACTGAATCGGAAATACGGCGTTGATGTTCCGCTAGTCCTGATGAACAGCTTTAATACGGACGAAGATACGAAGAAAATTTTGCGAAAATATAAAAATGTTCGCGTTTCGGTTTATACATTTTTGCAAAGTCGTTATCCACGTATTGACAAGGAAACTTTGATGCCTATCGCCAATAGTACGTCGGATAATCAAGAAGTGTAAGTACTCTTATCAGTGCTGTGTGTTTGCTAGGCTGGCCTACATTGTACGCTTATCATCGATGGAGAGGATGAAAATATAAATAAGGAGGGTTAGCGTAGGTTTTTCGAGCTTTGTTGACATCAGCCGGGGGAAAACCAGAATGTTTAGGGCCGTGATGTATTATCATGTTGACAAAAGAACAAATGACGCGCCAACTGCGTGTCGTGTCGGCGATGTTTAGAAAAGTGAGCTTTTAACTTTTTCCTCGTTTTTTAGATGGTATCCACCGGGGCACGGCGATTTTTACGAATCGTTTATGAAATCGAAATTGTTGGATCATTTTATTGGACAAGGGAAAGAATATTGTTTCGTTTCGAATATTGATAATCTGGGCGCGACTGTGGACATGAGTAAGTTGTCGGGGTATGCAATTGCCTGCCGTGGTCTCTCCGTATCGCTTGGGAGCGAGTGGCTGGACTCCACCCGGGTTCAATCCACGTTGATGGAGGTCGGTTTGCGAACCATAAACCCTCGCTGACCTTGCACGCCAGGCCGTGGGTGACTCACCAGGTACCCCTAAGGTGCTTCGACTGGAGACAGGAGACTCGGCTGTCGAGCACCGACAGGGCTGTTTACAAGGCCTCACAGGGCTCCCACCCCTTGGCAGTTGTCCGAGGAAGTCAGTATCCTGTCCAGGATGCTCCTAGTGGAGACTTGCCGCGATAGGTGGTCGCCTCACAGCCTCGGTTATCATATCATGACTGCTGACCAGCTATTGGCAACAAGGGTTGGAAGCCCTTAGTGGGAACTGGGGCGTCAAAATTTACAAAAGGAATGGCTGGCAAATGAATGAGCATTTTGGTGGTCTTAGATATCCTCAACTTTATCGCTCAAAGCAAAGGCGCCACGGAATTCGTAATGGAAGTCACAGACAAAACTCGTGCTGATGTGAAAGGTGGTACGTTGATTGAATACGATGGCAAATTGATGTTGTTGGAAATCGCTCAAGTTCCGAAAGAATGCGAAGAAGAATTCAAAAGCGTTAGCAAGTTCAAGTAAGTCTAAGCATGGTGTGGCCACGGGGTGGGGTGGGCCAAGCGCTGGGAAACAGTCTAAAATGTACAGTAAGGCCATTCAGCCTATTGCACCTGCACTGGACGAGAAAATGTTAACCGATGAATAACATCAAACCCTGGCGGGAGTTGAACCCTTGCTAGCAAGGAAGCACTATAGTGTCCTACTATGGCATCCACGAAACCCTATAGAACTGCTATGACACTGTAGTAAAGGAAAATAAAAGATGATTACTTCGAGCGTTGAAAAACAATTAAACTTTGTTTTTTAGGATCTTCAACACAAACAATTTGTGGGCGAGTCTGCCGGCTATCAAAAAGTTGGTAGACAATCGGCAAATGGAAATGGAGATTATTGTAAATCCCAAGGTAAGGGCTTTTTTAAAGATCAGGGTGAAGTCGAGCTTGTTTTTCTGACGGGTCGTGATTTTAGCATTTGTCGTATGGTGGTGGAATCGATGTACTGCAATTGGAAACAGCTGCTGGTGCGGCTATCAAAAATTTCGCCGGTGCTGTGGGTGAGTGTGGTTTGTCCAGTTTGAGAGAGGGGCAAATCTCGAACTATATTTTACATAACCGAGCAAGAATGTGAGGTTTAGGTCTTTTATTGGGTCTGTCATGTCCTAAGTCAGTTTCAGTTCCTGCTAAACTCGATCGTCGATCGTCGATCGAGTTTAGCAGGAAAGCACTGCTGATCAGTGCTGCAAGCATGCGGGGGTTGTCACACTATTTCACGTGCTTGTGGGTAGTAGACTTGGGATTGTTGGGGGGAAAATGAGGTTGGGACCTTGAATGGTCACTTTCCCGCCATGCCAGTTTTAATTTGTTTCCCGATATTTCTCACAAGAAACATGAGATAAGGGCGCCTTCACTTATTTTCCCGTCATCTTAGGGAAAAGGGTAAAATATGGTTTTCTCAATAAGACCCCATCCAAGGGTGGAAGTAAAAGGGGTCATTCTAACTCTCTTGCTGACCAGGTCAGTAGCTGCATGCCCATAGATGAGTGCAATAATTTCCACATTTCAGGCGTGAATGTACCACGTAGTCGCTTCTTGCCGGTGAAGAAAACTCAAGATTTGCTTTTGGTGATGAGCAATTTGTATGATCTTGAAGATGGAACGTTGACTCTGAGTGAACGTCGTTCATTTCCGACCACTCCGCTGGTGAAACTGGGCTCATCGTTCGATAAGGTGAGGAAGGAATGAGTGTGCTTAGACTCATAACTAAATTTGGATTTTTCAAGGTACAAGATTTTTTGAAACGATTTCCTGGGATTCCGGATATTTTGGAATTGGATCATTTGACCGTTTCGGGCGACGTGTGGTTCGGGCGCGGAGTTACCGTGAAGGTTAGTCATGTCGTGTCTGCCTGTATCTCCTGGGTACATGTCGGTCCCGACCTTCGTCCGAGGACTATCAGGATTAGCATCAGGCTCTGTTATGTCCCGTCAGAAGACCCTGGGAATTTCGATTTTGACCCTGATGGGTACTGGTGCCGACTATACTGTATGTTGACAATCCTGCGGGGGATAGTCGAGACTGAATAGGGTTCATATTATCGATTAGGTACAGTACCAGGGAAAGTAGGTAGAGGTAGCTGAAGGCAAAGAAAGGCCTAGTGGAAGATAGCATCGCCTAAAGCACATCTTTGCGAGAGGCCTAACCAAACCACCGGCACCATTCTTCACCATTTGGTATGCCATACCCCTTTCAATGGTGCAGGCCTCAGAAAGGGGTGGGGCATAGACTTGCTACCATTTCGATGGTCTCTCTTGTCCTTAGCTACAGATATCTGATCGTGAAATACAGGTGAGTGCTCACATTGAAATGTGCAGGCCCAGGGCGGGACTAGTTTCGAGATTCAAGTCAGTAATTACCCCGATTTCTGGTTTGTAGGGTACGGTCATCATTATCGCGAACCACGGCGATCGAATCGATATTCCATCAGGAGCCATCTTGGAGAATAAGATCGTGTCAGGAAATTTGCGTATTTTGGATCACTAGGATCGAACGGAAGATGGAAAGGCACCGAAAAATCTGCAGCAAGTATGATGGATGTTCGTGTCGTCAAGTGGGTAGTCGGTGTTTATATTGGGTCATTATTTCTAGTAGTCAGTCATTCATTGCCATTTATATCTTATTTTATAATTTAGTCCGCGTCGTATATTCGTGACAGTTTATTTTCGTGTTGCTAGCACGAACCAGCCATGACTGATCCTTTCCGAGACTTACAAGGTTTAATGCTTAGAAAATGCGCTTATGTGAGAAATAATAAATAATCGTCGTTTCACTTTGTGCTCATCGTCGATTGGGGCAGAATACGACCTTTTGAATCGCGTGGTGGCAAGGCGTGTTTTCGGAGGCGAGTCAGACTTTGATTTCGGACGAGGGTGTAGAAGAGAAGCCATCGTCGTCGAGCTCGTTCCTTTGGTTGCTGCGATCGGAGACTGGGCACGGAACGATCTTTGTTCGATTCTCCTGCGAGACAAGGGTGTGTGGTGAGAGTATGGGTGTGACCGGGTTTGCTTACCGTGCACGGTAGAGCCTTGCGGTAAGAACAGTGCGTGGCGACACCCCTCCGAGCCGACAACTTTGATTAGCAGATAGACGAATGTGAGCATGCTCGGATTGGTCTGAGATACCTCCAATTTCAGGAGGCCGAGATAGGCGGTGTAACCTGAAATAGAAATTCCGGTTTGTCAACAGAACGAGTGCACTTAAGTGCACTTAAGAGGAGTCCCCTGAAGGCAGACACCTATTGTAACTACGTGTCCTGGGCGTAGTGTGGAGTGGATTTCATGCCATTTCAGAGCAGTAGGATGGCACATGGCGTCCATACAGTGCCGTGTGCTAGTGTGTGTGCTGCCAGTGATGTTAGCCTACGCCAGACTGGCGACCGGGTCGCTTATACTGTATGTGGCACTGTATCGTTCGTTATCACAGCGCAGGTATCCTTGGGCCGTGAAGGGGGCATTCTATACCGTGCATAGTGGGCGGGCAGAAAGAATCTTCCCACTTCCTGATTTCTTCTCCGTTCCGCCCCAGCAGCAAGCTCCGTAGTCTCACATACACGCAAACGCACACATACTCATGCTGGCACTGTAATAGGGCTGCCCTACGACTCTGGAAGAGAAACCACTTCCCCGCAGTGGGTGCTGGTAATGGCCGTACAGATCTGCGTGGGGTATAGGGGCCTACACGCGCATCACCTGAACGTCTATCTCGTCCTGCGCACAGGCAACGAATCCTACAGTACAGTCAATTGAGGCTCTCTCATAGCCAGTGCCATAGCAATAGTCCCACCAGCAATAGAGCTTGCCGCCGACTTACCCCACCAGAGTAGACAATGGTTTGCCCAATATGGGACCAAACTGAGGCATCGCAACTACTTTGAAGTCTGCCGTCAACGCTCACTTGTTTCCCCTCACGTGCGGGGGTTAAACCTGTTGCGAAATATGAGTGCTACCCCGCAAATGCGCAGGGGCCACAGACGTCCCCTCGGTAGACATGTGGAGGAGGCTATCAGGATTCCAAACAGATCCAGCGTGCAAAAAGTGGCTGATGAGGCGTCCCCACTGGTATGACAGTCTAATATTTGGCACGCTTGTTTGTGCAAAAAATTGCAAGGGCAAACTTTTGCAAAGAAATCATACCATATCATAAATTCATATTTACTGTACAGTATCTTATGCCATGGCATGGGTAAAGTACCCATATTTCGCCTGGCAGTTTCACCCTCAGGATGCACGTAAGCCTGTAGGATTTTATATAGGTCTGACCCCAGGGATAAGTGAGGCAATACAGTGACGAAGTCAGTGCAAAAATTCATGTTGCACTTCAGAAAATAGCGACAGTCAAATGTGCTCTAGAAATTAGCCATCTAGGAAACAGGAATTTTCCCGCCCTTCATCATTTTCCTCGTCATCACTGACAAAATTGCTAATTTTAGGCGCTAGGCCATAACACTGTTGGTAGCACACAAGAACATTTCCTCCGTCCTTATCCCCTCACTGTCTTCTATCCCTGTCTTGCTGTAAATCACTTTGGTCGGACCCCTTGCAAATCCTACAGTACACGCAAGGATCAGGCAGCTTGATGTTGGCTGCTGAGTGACTGCCAAAGCAGGAATCGCAGAAACCTGCGCTGAGTGCAGAATTCGTGGCCTATGCTCAGGGAAAGACATCTGTTTGTATGCTAATGCGCACCCCTGATACCCCATGTAGATTTGACCAGCCATTGGCAGCCCTCCTTACCATTATCCCTCTTCTCATAGCGACGTGGCAACACGCTGCGATCCAATCTGGGCAACGTCCATAGACTGAATATGGCCGATGAGAATAAACGTAGAATGCAACTGTACACTCCACTCGCCGCGTTTGGGAAGATCATAAAGAATTGAAAATTGACAAAACACGATCTGCAAAAGACATATTCGTCATGAAAATCCCACAAATTTTTTTTCATACCGATTATCCAGAGCGAGTAGACCCTTGCCCTTGGTGTCTCGTTGTTGAAATATTAAATGCACGAGTAGATGCTGAATTCCGTATAAAATAAATGTGTTACACAGAATAGCTCTGAAACGAAATAAGTGCAAGATAACAAGCGAGTCGTGAACACATTCTGGGTCTTACATCATTGTGATGATGGCGTCTCTGAATCTATAATTGTGATAGACGAACAATGTGAGCGAGACAAAAAGAATAAGTAAGATTAGGAATGTGATGATGAACGTTTGGATTAAAAACCCTAAAGTACAAATTGTCATTTCCATATATGCCTGTCCACGCATTCCATACCCCAAATGGCGAAGGCGAACTGGTATCCAACATATTTCACGCCGTCAACCTGAAACGAGATCTGCTAAGCATCATCAACCATCCCCATGCGAGGTCACTTACCACTGTGACCCTGGGCTTAGTGGTGTGGTAGCTAGGATTCTTGAACTTGCCTTTGTAGGCGGCCAGCAAGTTGGCCTTGTGCACTCGCAAAGTACTTAGTAAGCTGGCTGTGCTCACCAAAAATGCGATCAATAACGAACAAAAGCCGATAGCTGACAAAATAACAATTTGTGGGCTCAGTGTAAAAAATAACCAAAATAATCTTACGCGTCACATGATCAACCAGACCAGTTTCGAGTGTGGTTTTCTCTAGAAGGAAGTTCGCAAAATTCTCCAGGCCTTTTACTCTAGAATTATCTTGGATACGATATTTGGCTTTGGCGTAAGGACTATTCACCCACACACCAACACCAATGAACAATGCTTGACCGAGTGTTATCATGGTCTGAAACGAGGGCTCACTTTGAGTGAAGCTACCTAATTTCACTCTCTTACAACCTCGCTCTAACCGGGTCTCGGCGGACTATGCTATCCCAGTTCCCATCCGTATTGGCCTGCTGGTGGACAGTCGTGGTCTAGTGGGTAGGCATCTGACTCTCAGGTGTGCACTTACGGGGGGAGGGTTCGACTCCCGCCTGGGTATAAAATGATTGCCAGTTTATGTGGACTCTCGAGTGCGCTGTAAAGCCGTTAATTACACCGTACGTTTTAGAAGCCTGTTCTGACACATTTTCTGCATATAAAACTACCCCCCCCCCCCCCCCCACTGGACGATCGTGTGTTTGTCCAATATCCACCTCCATTATCATCTCTTCGACACTGTTCCCAACATTTTAGATTCCAAGAAGAAAACCGGTCCCTTCTTCAGAGCTGAAGCTGATAACCAAACGGTGAATCATGTTCTAAAAGGTTTCAAAAAGATATTCCCGTGCAAATTCACATTCAAATTTAAACACTGTTCATGGCCACTGTAGAACCATTCTCCACCCGTCAATGTTCATACGGAGCAACTCAAGAAATGGTAAGCCACAATAAGGCTTGGACCACCAGAGGTTCGGTAAAACAGCAGCAGGAGAGGTCGTATAGTCGAAAAGGACGCTGATAAGGTGCAGATAAGGGAATTGATAAGGAAATCATGACAACTTACAGTGAACACAAGCATAATCGATACGCAGACCGCTGACAGGATGCTGACCGAGTATCGAAAGCCTGCAAAGAAAAACAAGCTGTCTTTCAAGCATGCAAGCACAAGAGTGGCCGCGGTGGCTCAGTTGGTTAAGTCTGGTCTCGCATCGCTGGCGCGGGCACTGCGGGGGGGCAGTTCAATTCAGGCTGAGGACGGCAGTTTAGTAAGTCTGTCGCTAGCCTTGCACACCTGGCTTTGGACGACTCACCCTGCCAAACGAGCTGAGAATCAGGAAACTGGTTTTCGAACACCAGTCGGGAAGGACCCTCTCCTCGGACGCTGGTGCTGGAGCAGAATGGCCTCGTGTGCATGGGTTCTAGTGGAGACGCACAGAGGGAAGTGCCATGGAAGCTGGTCGCCTCACGGCCTCGCTAATCATATCATGAAAAATCGCCGGCTATGGACAAAAATGGGTTGTCTCGTGGGAAGATTAGGGCGGCAAGGCCCAACTCGAAAAACGAAAAACATGCAGGGCCCAGGCAGTCCCCACAAACACCATTTCAAAAAAATTTTTTGCCTATAGCCAGCCAGGAGTCAAACCTTTCAAGCAATAAGCAAGGCTGTGCGGGGACCAGCACACACAGCAGCGTCCCTCTGCGTGTCTCCACTAGGAGCACCTCCAAGAGAAGGCATCCTGGACTCGACACCGACTTCCTCTTACAATGACGGGCGGGCTGTGAACCCTGTCCGTATTAGACAGCCGAGACTATCTGCTCCTTTGTCTTCCATCTCTCCACTCGGATGTCCTCGACGGTACTGGGAAGTCATCCACGGACTGGCGTGCAAGGTCAGCGAGGGTTTATGGTTCGCAAACCGACCTCCGTCACCAGGGATCGAGCCCAGGACGAGTCCAGCCACTCGCTCCCAATCAATACGGAGAGACGAATGCCAAGCCGCTGCACCACCGCGAACGCGACCATTCCTTCTCGCCAAGTATCCTCCTGGGATGCTGATGCTGGAACAGGATGCCCTCGTGAGCAGGTACTTCTAGTGGAGACCCACAGAGGAAAGCTGGTCACCTCACGGCCTGGCTTATCATATCAAGACTGCTGGCCGGCTAGAGGCAAAACGTATCGGGAGTCCCGTGGGGAGTTGGGGCGGCACGGGCCCAACTCAGAAAAAACAAAAAATAAAGAAACATGCAGGCCCAAAAACATACCATACACAGGATTGAACAGCTTCTTCATGACCCATCGCCAACATTTGGCTAAACACGGCTTCGATTCCACTTTTTCGCATGGCTTCGTTTTCGATAGCAGTCGCCGAACGTAACCAAGATAGGGCGGTTCGTGAGGGTCATCATCACTCTGAAAAAAAAACACAGTTCCTGACTCGATTAGTGATTTAGAAAATCCCAATACCTTCAAAAGATTGATGGATAGATTGCGACCCCTGAGGTGAGCGACCAATCGATAGGGGTACGCGAATGAGAGATAGAGGAGACAGAACATACAAGGCAGAAATTCGACAACGTCCAGCACACCGTCCATCTGAAATGGCAATTGGTCATGGGCGGAAATAAAAGATTATACGAAGCAATACCAATTCGAAAATTTCAGTAGAAATTCTCATCGTGTTCTCGCACGGGTAATTGATCAAGGCGTAGGAAACAGCGAATGCCCACACGTAAACTGTACCCAAGGCGTAGCCGACGGTGTGATCGGCCGAAACCCCGCCAAATATGGGATAGCAGATGACAGCGATCAGCAAGCATGATAGCAAACGAACCCAGTCTAAAAATAGCTCACACTCAACACTTTTTTATTGATTTTCTGGAATTTTGTGCAGCCCTAGTATTGCCTGGTGCCGGCCAACAGTTTCGCTTTGTCCAAACTTCCCCAACCGCGGGTCGAACGCCCAGGAAAGTGCGCATGCAGTGCCCGGAGCCATTATTCAGAGAACAGAGGGTGAGTGGTTTTGCAAAGCAGCCTACATCGCAAGGACTCGAACCCTTGGCCACTACACCACCACGGTCCCTCTAGTCACTGGACTTACATTCGGAGAATGGATTGCCTTTTATACCAAACCGCATGGAGCCGATTGTGATTTCTTGCAACAGCCAAGCCGTCAAGCTGAAACCCGTTACGTACAAAAGCCTGTTGTGCCGATCATCGAGGAAATGCAATGGCCTGCAAAACTGAACGTTAGTCGATCAATTTCATCTTCTATCCGAGTCTACCTTGGACATCCAGGTCGGCCATGGAACAGGGTTGGGCACAGTCTGCGTCGTCGATGAAGCCATGAAAAGACGATAATGCACAAAAACTGAAACGGCAAATAGGATGTATTCATGATCAAAGAAATGGGAACTAGATTACTTACAGCCGGGATCAACATAAATTGATACCACTTGACCTTATCGATGGCTAAACTGCGCGTGCACCTGGAAAGCAGTTTCATATTCTGCAGTCAACGACATTGGGATCAGTCGATAAACAGATTGATTGATCAATCGGTCGATTCAGTGATTGGTCGATGGGATTAATCGGTCTGTTTATTGACTGGTTTTATCAAAGCTTATCGATTGATCGATCGGCCGATGGGATGATCGACTGGTCGATGGGATTAATTGATCTGTTTATCTATGATCGATGGGATCAGTCGATGAACAGATTGATTGATCAATCGGCCAATCGGCCGATCAAGTTATTGGTCGATGGGATTAATTGATCTGGTAATCTATAATCGATGGGATCAGTCGGTAAACAGATCGCTTGATCATATCGACCAATCGATCGACTAATCAACATCCTCTCAATCGATCGATTCCAGAATCGATCGACCAATCTTTCGACCATCAGCGTCTCATATTAGATCAATCGATAAATATAGACAGATCGATTCTCCCCCGATCAACGACGCGCAAGTCACTTACGTCTCTCGCCAAGCCGGCGGTATATCGTCAATCTCATCGGTCGTGGGTATCAAACTGGTCGTCGTGTTTTCGATCATTTGGCCATCGATCGTTGAGTTAAAAAAGTCACCTTCATAGCCCATTCCGGTTTCCATGTCCACTTGTTCAGCCATGATCAGTCTGACCCTACCAAAGAACCGTGCGTGCAACACAGTATGAGTTCAAGCGATGCTCATGCTTCCTGACTCAAAAAGAGCAAGCGTCGTGTTCTTCATTTTTCATATGCAAAAGCATCCTGTGCACAGACATTGTAAAGTGCTACTCGACTCACCCCATCCAGTGCTCTGGCGGCGCGAAGTTTGAATCCACTGCTACTTAGATTACTGCACATTCCGTGAAGGCTTATACTGGACATTGCGACGTCCCCTTGTGAGCCATGTGCGGTAGGAAAGTAGGAAATGTAAAGCTTGGTTCATGACTTTACACTACCATGTTCAGTGTGTGCCAAGATATCAGCTGGTTCATTCCGTTGTTGCGAGTGCCCGTGAACAGTTGCCTTGTCGTGGTCAAGTGGTGTCACTGATCGACCATGTTTCAGTACCTGATACTCTGCTATCTCTTCTACCGCATCTTCGTTTTGTTCAAGGAAGCGGACGCGGCTCAACCCGAGGAAGGTGGTGGATCGTCGCCGAGTCCAGCCGAGTCTGCGCCACCGCCAGCCGAAGCCCCGCCCCCGGCCGAAGCTCCGCCGCCAGCCGATACTGCTCCTCCACCGCCGGCCGCCGATGCTGCCCCGCCGCCGCCAGCAGCTGATGCCCCACCGCCCGACCCAGCTCCCCCAATGGATCCGCCTCCAATGCCGTGAAAGAGAAGTAGAGCGAGGAAGCGGGTGATTCGTGACAAAAAATGATGATTTCTTGGGCAAGGTTCGTGCTTGACTTGATGTCGTGCTCGCTTGATCGTGTTGCAGTGCGTGTTCGTATACGCGTGTGATTAACGATGTGCTCGTGTAAAGGAAGCCTCTTGCTTGCTCAAATACTCGATCTATGTAGGACACAAGGGGCACAAAAAACCCGTTGGCCAGGTGCCTGCTACCTGGCCATCATATCACGATCATGGTCATGGATATCACGATCTCAATATGCGCACACACCGGGATTCCTGCTTCATTCGTGACTCGACCCATGACTTAATCAAGTCTTGTTTCCCGTCAGGGTCTGCCAGATCAGTGCTCAAAGATGATTCAGGATTCGTAAGCATTCTGCTGGACCCGACGATGGCCTGGAGGGCTCAACGTTCGCAGGACTGTCATAAAGTCGTTTTACGGAAAAAAAAGCAATACGAAACTTCGTCGCCCGTCACCTTGCGTATCAGGTCCGCACTTTATCCATGCTTTTTTAACTCGAATTCGCGGCCAAGGAATCATGGAACACAGGAGGAGCGAGGGAGGGCGTGACTGGTGGACCTTCTGCGGCACGCCCCAAACAGCCCGTTCTTCCGATTTGACCCCGCTGACGTATCACCCTTATCGTTAGTTCCTGGTTAGAGCCAGAGGGAGCGGCCAGCAGAGCTTATTTGACCGACTCCTAGCTGATGGCCCGTAGTGCCAGGGAAAGTGACCCATGCAGCTACTGCACAACGTCAAAACCTGGAGAGCCAACCAAGTCTTCCAACCAGTTACCACTACCAGATCATCTAGCTAATCAGCAGCAGCCTTATCAATGCCAAACTGACATGATCGTCATGCCCGCATGCGCTGGCACTTACTCACGATCGGACCGTATCATCTGCAAACAGTTCGAACCACCTGAAAACTTACGCAAGTCGATTCTCTCACCTACGCTTGTGTTGTATTGACGTAGTTGTGCTGACTCACAGTCGACATTGACGCGTGACTTTGAAACCAGAGCCGAGTATAAAGGCAGCCATGGAGTTGCCATTCTCACTCGTCTTCCCTCATCAAAGGTCAGAAGAAACCTACAGTGCTTTTATTCTATCAAAATGGTCCATCATCATCACCACGGCCATCACCATCATCATCACAGCCTAGCACATTTACTTTTTGGTCATCACCACCACCACCATGACACTCTTCATTTGGACTACCACAATGGCCATTACGACCTTCACTACGGCCACCATCACCACCATCACCCAGTGCCAGTCGTGGTCCAGGTAGGCACAACACAGTCCCCACGCAGCACGCCCGACTGCATGTTCTTGTTTCAGCCTCCAGTGCAATTCGTCCAGCAGCCGCAAGTGGTGGTCACAAATCCATACCCACCAACGGGCGTCCAACCACCGCCCTACACCGAACGTGCGGTGTACAGAATGTGATAGCGTGATTTCCGATGTCTAAATCTCGACTTGAAATCAGTATCTGCGGTGCATCAAAACCTGTGATCGTTATGTTCATAATTTTTTAGCTGGTTTTTGTCGTCTGTACTTTCTTATTCTGTGCATGTGGTACTGTCCATACAAGAAATTTTGAGTATACTTTATTTTCTGATTGCTAATCTGCAGTACAATGTCAGATCCGACACAGCACTATCGTCGCCTTTCTTACTCATAGGATTAACAGTCGCAAACTGACCCAGCGAGCGTCAAAGAATTGGATGCTGTCCCTTGAGTTGCCATCTTCAGTCAAGTTAAGGTTTAGTTTCAAACGAGGATATCAGAGCTATCGCGTCTGTCAAGCAAGACATGCATATTCTGGCAGCTCTAAGCTGAACGGCACGGCCATTGTGGTGCTGGCCGTCACGCTAATGCAAAAGACTTGCTTGGTATACTAGCATTCATCCATCAATGCTTTATTCTTATCCAGGCCCACACCAACCAGCACACGATGACGCCGAGACGAGAGGCAACGAAAACAGCCAGAAAACACAGAGAAAGCCCAAAAAAAGCCCCAAAAACCCGGCGCACCCGGGGGGAGGAGAAAGTCGGGAAAAACCCCGGGGGGGGGTTCCCGCTCCCCCCCCCCAAAACGGGGGCCCCCCCCCGGAGGCGCCCCCCCCCCCCCGCGGACACCCGGCGCGGCCCCCCCCGCCCCCCCCCCCCCGACCCCCCCCCCCCCCCCGGCCCCGGGCCCCCCGCCCCCCCCCCCCCCGCCGGCGCGCCGCCCCCCCCCGAGGGGGGGGGCGCCAACCAGTTTTGACTTGCCAGGGTCCGAGTGCCAGGGAGGGCGGGGCACGAGGAAGTATAGCCACATGCTGGAAACACATGTGCCGTGTGACTGAAGGAGGAACACTGACACTGCGATTTGCGCTTTCGGATCACACTCTGCTGTAGTGCCGTCTTCAGACCCTGGCTGCTATTCTTCCTGGGTCTTCTTGCATCAACCCCAACAGCGCCTTCTGTACATGCACCTGCCACACGCGCGGCTAACCCTCGCAGTCGTGAGGGTCATGGAGAGTAAGAGAGCCTCATCGATCTCTTCTGGCTGGGAGACATACAGTACCTTTTGCGGGTATTGAAGAGCAGGGGCCGGTTTCACAATCACCCAGGACATGTCCTGATATTAGGACACCCTCTGTCCCATCCAACATCATTGTGATTATCCTAGTGGGACATGTCCTGGCTGGTTGTACCGTAAACCTGGCCCCCAGTCCGTCACGTTAGTCCTGGCACGCCCTGCTCCAGCTGGAGTTATTGTCCTGCCGACTTCGCTCGATCACATCCTCGCCCACGCCCGCCAATCAAAGGGTTGCACTTAACAAAAAACAACCTGCAATTTTGGAGGGTGAAAGTCAAAGGTCCCTGTTTTGTGCACATTACCAACTGCAACTCAAGTTTCCGGGGCTCGCAGGCAACCACATTGCGAGCACTGCAAGGCAACCTTGTCTAAATACTATATCTTCTCATGACCAGCCATCCAGACCTTGTTGTTTGCTTTCAAAAAGATCATCATCGCCAGACAGTACTTATGGATGGGTGACTCAGATAAGAATTCAAGTCGCGTGATAAGCCGATAATGCGTAGGCCCTCTTTTCAATGCCAGCGTAGGCGCGATCTGACGCACCCAATACGATTGCACCACATCATAGCATACTGGCTTTATCAGCACTGAGACATATAAGACACAAGTGCAGCCCTTCTCTCCATTGTATACTCACCGTTCTCGCCGACGGCTTCGAACGAACAAGTGCTTTCGACACTACTAGTTTTTAATTTCGACAAGAATGGTCCACGGACATCATCATCATCATCATGGACATCACCATCACGGACTGGGTCACTCCCTGAGCCACGCCATCAATCACGCCATCGATCATGTCGTCGACCCGCATCACCATCATCATCATGACTACCATCACGACTATCATCACCACCATCACGGACACCATCACGTGACCCCAGTCGTGGTCCACGTAAGTGCCTGTTGGCCTTCCCCTTCAACAGTCTTGACATGATCACCGTTTCAGACACACCCAACTCCGCCACCAGTGCACGTTGTCACTCAACCAGCTCCTTATCCAACGTACCCGGCGCCAGGTAAGTCACTTGGCACAATGGTCAATGGCCAGGTGACCAGGATTGCCCTTTTAGGCTACGCTCCACCACCAGCGTATCAGCCATATCGATAAGCGATAATCTCGTGACTTCGATCCCTGCTCATCCACATACATTTCTGACTAGTCTTCATACTTGGCTATCCAGTTAGATCTTAGTAAAAACTCTGCTCTGTTGTGGTTATCCTGCTGACCCCTGCTTCCGACCTGCAATTATCTGAAGTCTCAACGCGATAACGAGTTTGCGCTTCTCACCACCTTGCTAAGAGAGCATGTGACATGGCCACACTGGCCACTCACGAGCCTGACCAAGCACCAGTCGGTGAGATGACATTCACGCACCGACAGGCCGCCACCGACAAGGTGGTCAAGATAAGACAAGGACAAAGCTGTACTTTCCTGCCATGACTATCCGGGTCGTGGCCTAGCGGTCAAGGCGTCTGTCTCTCACGTTTTCAGGGGAGGGTTCGACTCCCGCCTGAGTGAACTTATTCTCGATTCATACGTCCCTCAGCCCTCGAGTGCGCTAGTGCTTGGCTGTGGATAAAGTATGGCATGACCACACAGCCCAGTGGTCATGGTGTCTCACTCACGACACTGCCACGCAAGCCATTCTTTCTGCAAGGCACCCATCTGGTGGGAGAGGTACGATCGAAGTCTACTTTCCTGAAACATCAAGCCAACAAGTCTGTCTTGTCGAAGCGATTATGACTGCCCGCCATGCCATGCTATCTTCCTCCTCCCTTCTGTCTTAGCCATGCACCACAAAGACTGATTCATGTTGGTTTCGTCACCCGTATCCAGGTCATCCAGCATCCATCAGTGGTCTTGGTGTCTCACTCGGAAACTGGCAAGTGTATTCTTTCTGTCTGTAACCAGCACACCCATCCGCTGAGACAGAGTCTGTCTGATACAAATCTCGCACTACTTGCCTGAACCATCCGCCTACAGTAACTGCTCCTTGTTGCGAGCGAATCCTGTCACGCCACCCCATATTCAACCATTCCCTTCTGCCTGCATACTGTGCCCTCACACGCTTCTCTACTACAAAACCTGTGTCCTGCTAGCTTCATCACCTGTAATGTCCACATGCCTTCTCATCGTGAGGACTGAGAAGAAAGCGAGCAGAGTCTATCTCATGGTAACAACACCATTGTCTGGCCATCCACTTTGTGTGGTTGCCTCTGGTTGCAGATAACAGCAACTCATCACACCAGTGCCTCTTCGCCCAGTCCTGCCCTTATCACCAACCATAAGTACAAGAGTACACAAGCTCTGCCAGCACAGTCCTAACCCCCCCCCCCCCCAGAAAGCTCCTATTTTCACCACACAACTTTGACTCTCATCCAAACCCTGCTATCAGCAGAGCAGAGTCGTGCACGCCACACGCCACACTACTCCTCTAAATCTTGTCGCCTCATTTCCACACCATGGCCTCCTCTGTAGGTCACGAGTCCCTCAGTCGTTCGACCCACATGTGACATCCAGTTGCTCACCCAAGACAGGACAGGAGTCGAACCCACCCAGGCCGTCTCTACTGGTAATCTAGCTGTGACACCCTCTGTCATTTTCTACCCACATTTCACCTCAATTTGAGCACTCACGACAGGGAGTCGAACCCGTTCGTAAATCCGCACCCACTTTCCAGTCGGCCTATTTCAAATTACATTTCACACAGCACAGCACGTTATTCTGTCCGCACTGTCTCACCAGTCTCTTCACTCTACAAAATCCAATGGTACTCCACATCAAGCAAGTACAAGCCAATCCCAACTTACCATTCTACACACAACACAATAGACGCCATAAAAATCAATACCAAACCAAATTCACTACAGCATAGACTTAAGATGTCGGATCACAACACTGCCATCTCCACCTTCCATATCCTCGTCGCTATCGCCCCCGATACATTCCACTGGCAGATGAGCACCAGGTCAAGCGCCTAATACAATTAGTGAAAAAAATTAGAGCTAATAAAGCTACAGTAAACCACAAAAAATCCACTCAATCATTCATTAGTGACTAACCGAAAAGTCCTTTTTTACAATTCCATCATGCACATAATTCAAGAAATCAAAACTCAAGGAACCCGTTTCTACATCTCCCTCCCATAATAAGGTCTGCAGTACATACTAATTGCATATCCCACAAAAACAGTTCTAATTTCCATTCAAACCCTGGACTAGAAACCAGACCGTTTTTGCCGCACTTATTAGCTGCCAACTAGAATTAGCTAGTCTTCATCAAAAACTTCTTCGTAAGCATTCATTAAAATTTTCAAAGAGCGGCGTACAATCTTCGCCATGTACACGTCATCGGGATTTCTCATCCTGGCACTAGTTGTAATAACGTTATTGGCACTAGCCGAATTAGAATCAAGTCCAGCAGTGCTCACCGTACCCGAAGATGGTTGTGACGACGAGCCTCCACTTTTTGATGCACTCGTAACTTGGACTTTGTCCGAACTCGACGCCGTTGATTGCTGACCTACAAATGGACGTTTCCATTGCGGTACAGGAAAAAAGTCAGAAACGCCACAATTAAGATCGTGACGGGAATGATGACGGTCCTTTTGTCTATCAGGGAACACGTCGTCCCATTCCAATGTCACAATACGTGTACCTGGCGGGGTTGCAATGATCGACACACTTTTCTGATCACCACTTTTCCCAATCTCGCTTCCACTCGTCGTCGATGGGATTAATTTCTCTTTCAATGTTCGTAATGGAGACGCGTGCATATTTCGTTCAAATTCCCGCAATCGAGCACGTTGCTGTTCGATTAGTAAATCCAATTCGACTAATTTCGATTCCATATTTTGTAAACGCCGTTCTTGAGCCTCTTCTTTCGCTTTGCTGTTGGCTGATGATCTAAAAAATGAAAAATTCTTCTTTTAGCCTTTAGGACTTTCCCACTAAAACTCTGTAAAAATAGAGGAGTCTGCAAAATCATGAAGGCTGAAAGGTATTCTCGTAAGTAAACCCAACGGAAGCTTAGGTCTTAAGAACATTTCCACGGAATTCTATAGTCCTGCAACTCCCCAACATAAATTAGGCTCACCTGACGTATTCGGCCGTTAATAATGCAGCTGCGGTGGTGAATATGAACAGTTCGCCCAAAATATCTGCTCCTAGTTCGACTGCTAATTGCTCATTCAATGGTGTGACGTGAGTCGGTTTTCCAAAACCCATTACCCATAACTTCCATCGCGTTTCCGCCCAATGGTAGACTAAAAAAGGGAGTTACAACAGAGGATTTCGTGCACTGTGCATAGCGATGGACTGCCTATAGTATTATATATTTAATACTGTAGGCATTTCATGACAGAATGAGTCAAGAAAAATTTATTTCCCTCTGCAAAAATACTGTCGAATTCTTTTCTAGTATGTGACAATAAGGCCACCAAGAGAGCCTATTTGACTGTCCGTATCGGTATCGGGTCAAAAAATTTAAACATAATTCGTAAGATTCATCAAAATAATTTTAAAAATCGTTTTCCAGGTTATGACGTTTCTGAATTTCAAAAAACTCATGAACTTACACTGAGCTGTCGGCAAACAAATGTAATTTCGAAACGTATTGTTTCTCTTCGCGCCCTCCTTGATATAGCCAGCAATTGGCTTACTAATTTGACGAAGCAGTAAAGTTCCGAGCTTAGCTAAAGGAAAGGCGCCTACGACCATTTCGCCTGTTTCAAGAATCGATCGGCCCTAAAAAATTCAAAATTTCTAACAATTCTTACAACATGTTTTCATAGAAGACAATTCGAACCGTTTTACCTAAACGTTACGGCTAATATTGATCGCAGCAATTAATTTCCATTGAACAATCCTTTGATTTACGCGACGAAGTCTCTCCAAATTGCAGAAGCCGACAAATACCCGCGTGAAAACAGACAAATGTGATATAAGAAGTTAAAACTTCAATTTATTTCGCGCGAGAATTTAAAAAACTTGCTGAAAATGTTGCGGGCTAAGAATTGCGAAGAAACGTGGATTAGACAAACTAACAACTGTGATCTCAAATCATTTGAAAGTCGACAGATAAAGACAGATCCCGCTAGGAGCGCAATGTAACATCGCTATAACGCATCGCAGTCTTTATAGCGACTCAACTCGGTGCACTGCCCTCATTCTTCCCTCGATTTTGAGAGGTTCCATGGTGTAATGGTTAGCACTCTGGACTCTGAATCCAGCAATCCGAGTTCAAATCTCGGTGGAACCTGCTCTTTTCTTTTGAAGAGTTAAATTTTTTGTTTGATCATATGCCTAAAAGGGTCAAGTGAAAAATGAAGATGAATGCACTTGCAGAAGAACTGGTTTGTCCAGGCTGCAGTACTGTGTGCGATTCAGGGGGTTGGGTTGAAGGAGGAATGCTTGTCTTTGAGGGTATGCAGAAAGTCCACCTCATCGTCAGGTGCAGTAATTTATGACGGCATGGGGAGATTACTGCAGGCAAGAGCAGTCACTTCACGAGCAGTGCTCTAGCGCACGTGTGGTTTGGGCGTATACACACAGTACACGTAATGCTGTGCACTGTACTCTCGTGATGCGGAGCTGTGATCAATGTTGTTTCAGTGCGGCAGATCGTAACCCAGCTTTACTGTACATATGTAACGGCTACATGCAAAACATATGCGCAAGTAAAGAACAGTGTGTGCGCACGTCAGAGGTACAGTGTTACGTAGTCTTCAAGGAGTCGCAAAGTTCAAAACATGATCATGCATACCCCCACAGCACCAGGAAACACTGGCACACTTGCTACGCCTGCGACTCCCACAAAAGTAAATGCTCAAAGAAGGAATGCATGTCAAAGTAATTATACCTATGTGTGTGGTCAGACAGCCAGCCAGATGGCTGAGCTAGTGCGACGTACCAATCATGTCAGCTAATCTGAGCGCACCAAGTCCAAAGTGGTCGTCAATCCAACGCTCGTACAATTTTTAAAATACCCGCCGAATCTGGTAAATTTTTGTGCTGCAGAAGGATGTAATGAGCGGGAATTTAAAAATTGAGGGACTTTTCGAATTGACGGAATGATTTATCGCTGTAAGCTGATAGCATGCACTTAAAAAGGACATCACAAAACTAGCGACAATTAGATGCTAACAAGGCCTATCTCGACCCAGTCCCTGATCGTAGGGCGAGGTGAAAGCATTTCTTCCACATCCATTTGACTGTTTTCCCCCGGTGACTGTTCTTGCACACCTGCAAATCTGTATTTGAGCAGGGCGAACTTCCAATGTTATCACCCGCTGCATGCGATTTGAATTTACCGCTATTTTTGGCAGTCGCATAGCTCGCTAAGATGCTTATGGCAAAGCAATCGCCGTTTGTGCGCACTGGTCCCTTCAATCAAGTAATTCTAATTTTAAATCCCATGCAAAACAGCCGAAGGTTTTCGATTAAAATACGATTAAAAATTTCGCGAACCGATAAAAAGGTTTAAAAAATGCGTTTTTCCGGGGCTAAATTGGCCGAGGGGGCGATGTCAATGATCACTCGTCCGAGCAACACCGCCTTGGCGAAGAAATACAACTATTCGCTCCGTCGGGAAACTCTTTTGGATGATTTGCATGGATACGGCTGGTACACTATGAAAGACAAGTACCACGAAGTAAGTTCATTTTGTTGCTGCGGGAGTCTGAATTTTTGGGGGGGCGTGATCTGCATGCTGATTTCTCTCAGACGGTCGCTAGAACGAGTTCGCTTTTCTTCCGGGCAGACCTGCCTATAGAAACTCAGTAGGCCAGGTATATAGGATAAGAGGGCTGCGTCTTGTCGCTGTAATCAAAAATCTGTAAATTAACCGTGTTTTAGCCACATTAGGCCAAGGCAGCGTACGATGAGAATTTATCCTTCCAGTATACGTCCTGGTGCCTTCTGTACAGCAGTCTAATATGTGCTTTCTTTGTTTCAGTTGTGGCCCTTGATGACGTGTTTCGCATTCTACGGCGTCTTTGCCTCGTATGTTTTCTGGTGGCAGTTTCAAAAAACCGAAGTGCAGTAAGTTATCTTGTATTTCTGGTTATCGTTGTCAGTCATATGGTCAAGTTCCGTTTCCAACCTCCCTCATGTTATTGCCTATTCAACACATCACTTGTTGGCAGATGTCCCCGTTCGGTTCATTGTCAGCGCAGCAGTGACCGATCCGATGGAGATCTGACCCCTCGATCTGCCGGATCGGCATTTCAATTTTTTGTACAATACCTGCTACTACAGTAATTACTGTGCAAGGACTGGGCCTATTTTTTCTTTAAAATTTGAGTGAAATCCCTCTTTAGTGTGCTGTTCAGTTCTATTATGTCCCTTCCGAGAGAAAATTTTATGTGACAATTACGTCATCGGTGCACAAATGTATCATTTTAAATCTTTTCTGTATCGGATCGGCCGATGCTGGTTGTCTGCACGCTTTCGCGCTTGCAGGCCGCGCCATAGAAAGCGGGTTGGTGTGCTTAGGGATCTAACCCCCGATAAGCCCTTGCCGCATGCGGCACTTCCGCCTCCGCAGGACATGATGCCCATGCCTTGCCTGTAACTTCGGTCCTTCTAACATACACACAATGCCATCTTGACTCTACCGAGCCATCCTATCATGCAGGTAGCATCGTCCGATCCGACCCTAGGCCTGGATCCCGATCCCAATCCGATAGATGGGGATGACGTGTTTGGCACCGTGTCCTCGCCCAACTTGCCATGGTTCCTCGCTGTCACTCTGTCAGACCACTCGAAAGGACATATAGGAGAGATAAGCAGCACTAAAGAGAATTAAATACTGATTTGCGGGAAAACACTAGATTTTCTTCTTATAGTTTGTCACACTTTATTATTTCCCAGCAGATGAAAGCGCGAAAAATATTAGTTGCCGATCCAGCAGTTAGATTGTATCGGGAACTGATCCACCCCTCAAATCGGTGGATCGGTCGATGCTGGCATGCAGTATGCCGCTTAAGCACTCACCTTACAGCAGGAATATTAATGTGATTTACTGACTAGCCTCATAGTTTTTCAAGCCCCAACATTGGTCGATGTTTTGTGGGAAATTAGCAAACGCTTTTTGCGTACGCAATTCTTCTTTCAGACTGAACCGTTTCTCGAAACATCGCCCGTGGGATTGGGAACGCGCTCAGCACGTCTACGAGAAACGTCACAAGGCTGTAAGTCTTCATTTTTAACAAAAGATATTCAATCTTTATATTTATCTCTGTTTTTCAGTTCTTCAACGACGCGGCCATGTGGAAACGTATCCCGGAATTGGACAAATTGCAAGCCGAAATGCTCGAAGTCAAGAACCAACGTTTGGCTGCCGAGAAATCCGCGCACGGACGTCATTAAAGGACTAGATGCGATCGGCGCCCTTTACTATGTAGTGCTCGTTGGATAGGGATTCGAGTACGTTTCATATTCTTGTAAGTTTGATAACAAATTAGTATTAGAGGTTTGGCATGGGCCCGTTCGAAGGTTGGATTTTTCAAATCAAATGATAGAATTGTATTTCTCGCGGACGAACATTTTCATGGCTGCGGATACTGCCCTCTTTGTAATGGTACTGATTGAGTGTGGAATAAAGGGCGCGTAGAAACCTGCTGTCAGGTAGGCCTACTTGGACGACACAACGGCTTCTGTTCGGGTCAGTAGGTGGTGAGCAGGGTCGCGCGTGTGCATGAGATAGCTGCAGAATTGACTGAACACGTTTCATGAAGTCAATGACAAGGCCTGATCAGCGGCAGCTTGTTCCTTCTTCATTTTGTCAAGGAAAAAGGTTGTGCTTGATGCAAATTCTGGGCATGCTGACAAAAGGATCAAGAAAGATTCTGACAGGTCGCATGTCGCGAGTAATGCATGCATTTCAAATTGGTTTTTCAGGAGATAGCAGTTTTTGATTTCATGGTTTTGTCTGACAAGGTCAAAGTATGTGAGATCACTGCATCTTGTGTGTGCATCCGCCCCTCACTTCCCGAGGCTATTATGGCGAATGTGTACTGCTATCGAAGGATATCAAATAGCTCCAGTGTGAGGAATCCAGCTAAAGGAATACCCTGACATGAAATGTAAAGTTTTGGCATGGCAAGAACGATGTCAGCGATTATACCAACTACAGTCCAATCCGCCTCCTGTGTTGGACGACCACATCCGCAGTATGGCATCAATCTCGCCGGACTGTGGATTAGGGAGCGCACACTCTGATCGCCTAATGATGGAACGACAGAGGTATATTCAGTCCCGCGATTCAGAGGATGGGGAGGGGTCTACGAGCCACATCACCCAGCCAGATCAGGGCATAAATTAGTTCTGGTTCGTGGCCGCAGTGATGTGTTCGCCGCACATTTTGGAATAGGCAAGACATTTGACAAGATAGCGCAACGCTACTACTGGGACGGATACTTCCAATGCCCTTGGTGCGCACGTTTCAAGAACCCCACACATACTCACGCAGCACCAATGCAACCCATGCCACTCGCAGCTGCACCATTGGGGCGTGTGGGCGTGGACCTTTTTGGGCCACTTCCCCGGACTTAGCAAGGAAACGAGTATATCATCGTATTTACGGACTAATTTTCACTATGGGTTGAAGTTGTGCCGGTACTTGACAAGACGTACAAGTCAGCGGCCTCAGCATTCGTGCGAGAGATACTGTGCCATTACGGCAGTTGTGCAGAGCTCGTATCAGACAGGGGAAAAGAATTTCTGTCCAACATGATGCAAGAAGTTTGCGAAATGTGCCATATCGAAAAGAATACCACAGCATATCACCCCATGTGCAATGGATTAGGAGAAGGTTCCAACAAAGTTTTGGGTACCATGCTGGGTATTTACATCTCGCAATTCACAAAAAAGTGGGATCAGGCACTGCCGTTTCTGCTTTTCGCATATCGTTCATCGATCCAATCCACTCTGAAATATTCTCCATACAAAATACTGTTCGGAAGAGAGCCGCAAATACCAGGGAGATCTATTGGAGCAACCTATAAAAAGACGAAAGACCAAAAATTATGCCGATGACGTGGCTGCAGGCCTCGAAGCCATGAAGTACATCATTCGCAGCAATCTGCGGGGGGGGGGGGGGGCAGGAAAGGCAAAAGCAGGACTACGATCGGCATAAATAGAAGTACGAGTTTGCCATCAACAGCTCGGCATGCCTGAAATCCTTGGCCTATCCTAGGGCAGACCAGGACAAGCCAGTGGACGGCCTTAGCCACAGGAACGAATCCACGCAGCCCAATCTGCACCTACCAGTTCCCTGAACCAGTGCACTGATAGGTGCAGATAAGTGTATCCACGCCTATTACATGCCTGCAGACTGTCTCAAAGGGTTTAGGCGAGAAGTTACAGCCAAAATGGGATGGACTATACATCATCTTGGCTGAGCCAACTTTGGTGGAGAGCGTGATTCGAATGTGGAACCAAGCAACGGGCAAACGCGTTATCGTCTTTAACAATCGCCTGAAACCTTGCATGCTCCTTGGCAATTGCCACCAAAATGTGACGAAGACGAAGAAGACCCTGTGCCAAGGGTTCAATCTCGATCCAACAATAGCATGCCAGAGCACCAGCTGACCAATTACCAGAAAGCACCCAGCCCTGAGACACGATGCAGCAACCACAAGCACAATAACAGCTGCAGACCACACGAATTGGCATCTTTATCTCGGGAGTCTCTTGAAGTAGGTTTAGGTCGACAATCTCCGGAATTCCAGACGCCGCTATCGCCATCTATCAAACCAATGGAACCCGTGATATCACCACCAACCATGATTCTGCAAAGCAAACCACCGCGTCTACCTCCTCCGACAATGGACATACCAACAGTACCTCTGACCATGGCTGCACTAGCAGAGCCACCGACCAAGCCAACAACATCGACCATATCCAAGTCCACTCGATCAATGGCACCAACCCAAGCACCAAGGCGGAGTCGAGGTAATGGTCTGCGGTCAAATCCAACCAAGACAGAGCGATATCAGCCAGAACCATGGACTTCGAAGAAATGATGAGCGAGTACGCTTTCGTCTAAAATCCCCGGCGTGTGTGATAAGGGTATTTGAAGTTGAATTCTGCCGCGCAATTTTCTGATGACAGTCACTACCTATGACAAGCACAGTATCCGGCCATAATCACGAATGGATCCTCGCGCATTAGAATAGGTCCAGTTTGTCATGTTCAAATAGGCATGCACAGGAAATATGTTCTGGGTCACGGGCTGGGTCCAGTACTGTAGACTATTTTGCATTCTGTCACTTTACCCATGCCACTGCACCAGCATGGAGCTTCCTCGTCATAGTACTGTAGGTTCGAGTGGCCATCTGCTAATCAAGGCTGAGCGATTTTACCTTTTGCCAAGTCAATTGACATTGGATTTGCTGAGGGTCACTGGCCAGCCGCAGCTGGGCCTTACCAAGTTCATGAGGCAACAGTTGTACAGCTCAAGTTGCGCCCAAATCGGCTAGAGTCCACATGGATGCCAATATCGCTAAATGCTAGTCACTTCTGGTAGCTTTTGCTGAAGCCAGAGCTGGGGGGGGGGGGGGGGGGGTCATAACAAATCGAATCGCGGCTGGGCAGGGACTTCGTGAGTGACATAGGAAGTCGATTTGTCTGGCAGATCTGTATACCCTGATTAAGAAACAAAAATGCTGCAAATATTCTGGCAACATCACATATTCAACTGCACTGTACAATAGCTGGGAAAGTCCCCATAAACCAACAGGAATATACAGTAATTCTAGAACATCCAAGCTTATATTATCATGAACAATCGACAGTGTAAAGAATGCTGCATCGCAGACCCAGCTTTCGTAGGCTCGTCCGTCATTCCTCTACGCCTCATTGTTGGAGAGCGGTCGTGTCTGTTTCGAGTCGTCGTGCACGCGCATCGATCGGTGAGAATGAGTGTCGCCAAGGAAGTCAAGATCAGTCCCGAAACGTTGGCCATGAAGGAGGGCCAGGGCGTCGAGGTGACGGTGGAGAACACGGGGTCCCGCACGTTGACCTACAAGCTCAAGACGACTCGTCCCGCCAGCGTCAAACCGACCAAGGCATTCGGCGTGGTCAAGGCGGGAGGCAACGACAAGTTCAAGATCAACTTCAAGCCCACGCCCTCCGAGAAGCCGTTCACCGATGCCGATCGAGTCACAGTGATGGTGGCGGCCATGCCGGACAGCTCCATGGTAAGTCACGTGCTTTATGCTTAGGTTCGGGGGTGAGGCTTCGATCGGGCCGCCGTCATCCACACCACGGGCAACTCTTTCCATGCCACGTCTTCTTTTCAGAAACCAGAGCACTTCTGGAAGTCGCCGGGGGCGTCGGACGCGTTTCGTCAAGTGCTCAAGTTGGAGAAAGCGGCCGAAGGTGGCAAGAAGGAGCCGAAGAAGAAGAAAGAAGAGTCCGAGAAGGAAGAGTCCGAGGCGAAGAGCGAGGAGAGCGAGGCCGAGACCGAATCTGGCAGCGAGGCATCCGGCAGCGAGGGCACTGAGAGCGAGGCCTGAACCCGAGATCTGTGATCCGATCGTGATTCTTCCCCGTTCGTGCTTTGACGTGATCGATGCTGGTGTGTTCTCTGGGTACGCGTGTGACTGACACAGATGATCAAACTGTTGATTCCGTAGGGTCGCCCGACACTGCAAGCGAAGAATCGTAGTGCGAGTGAGCAAATCTGGCACTAATGTGCTCGGCAGCTTCACGGCATCACAGTATTTCTCGAGCATGGTTGCGCTGGCTCATAAGCCCCTCGTTTTGTGTACAGTCCGTCCCAGGAGCGAAGTTACAACCAAATACGGGCCAGACGGGCCATATATCATCTTGGCTCTGGTGGACAGCGTGATTCGAATGTGGATCAACCAACGGGCAAACGCATCATCGTCCACAACAATCGCTTGAAACCTTGCCATGCTGCTTGGCAATTGCCACCAGAATGTGACAAAGACGAAGAAGACGCTGTGCCAATGGTTCAATCTCGATCCAACAATAGCATGCCAGCGCAGACACCACCCGACCAAATGCCAGAAAGTACAGAGCCCCGAGACACGATACAACAGAAGCAGCCACGGGCTCAGGAACAGCCGCAGCCACCATGCGAGTTGCCATCTTTATCTCGGGAGTCTCTCGAGGTAGGTGTAGGTCGGCAATCGCTGGAATTCCAGAAGCCGCCATCGTCACCCGTCAAGTCAGTGGAGACCCTAATTTCACCACCGACCAGGATTGTATCGAGCAAACCGCTCCAACAGCATCCATCGACAATCACCAGCCGCACCGCCAGCTATGTCCCACAGCATCAACATCAACAAGTTCTAAGTCAACAACAATCAACAACATGTCAAAACCAACCAAGACACAGCGATATCAACCAGAACCAGACTACGAAAAAGCAATGACGAGCGAGGACGCTTTCGTCTCAATCCCACCGTGTGTGACAAAGGTATTTGAAGTTGAATTCTGCCGCGCAATTTTCTGTGAACAATCACCACCTATGACACGCCCAGTACCAGGCCATAGTCACGAATGGATCCTCGCCAATTAGAATAGGTCCAGTTTTTCTGGTGTTTAATTAGGCACGCACAGGTAATATGTTCTGGGTCAGGCATTATGCCACTTTACCTATGCGATGCCACAGATTTCGACCTGTTTCGTGGTGTGCATTATTGTTCAGATAGACCAGTTCTTAGCAGGCACGTGTATGGTATAAACAGGAGCGTCTGTTCATGTATCAGTTCAGTCATTCCACATCTGTTGCTCGAGTAAAGGCGTTGTCAACTAGCTCGTTATCGTTCGCATAATTTGTTCTGGTGGTCAATCAATGGCTGGCATTGCTGGTGCTCGTAGCATTCAGCATCAGCCATCTCAACCTACTTTGGGTAAGCATCGTTAAGTGTGGTGTGGTTAGGTCTGTAGGTCATACCCCAGCCAACTTCATCAAACGTGAATGGGGTGGAGGGTGAGAAATCGAGCGCGGATATTCAATTGGTCGATTTTGGTTGTGAACAACGTTTTCCATTGGCCATGTTAAAATCGATTAGTCCGGATTTGGTGCAAGGATATCCGGCCATGGTATATCAGGTGAAATTAGGACCCGATTTCGATGTAAATCGAATGGACGGAAGCTCGATTAGATATGTCTCATTTGCTGGTTCAAATAGAAATGAGATTTTTGATTTAATTCTTAACAAGCTCTCCAGTTCCTGAAGTAAGTAAGGATTTGGTGATTTCCCTTAGGTTTTGGGGGATGACAAAATACACTCTGGAATTGACGTGGGAATATTAAAAGAAGCAAATAATATTCTGAGTCAGCATCCAAGTTTTAGTGGGCGGGGGGGGGGGGGGGGTAGTCGAAATTATGGACCTTCAGCATTTCTGTAAAAAAAGTCGAAATTCTTGATTGCAAATGGGGGACCATAGGGAAATGAAAATTCCGACTTTTTTAACCATTGAGATGGCGGTCTAAAATTTTGGCTACCCCCACCAAAACGTGGGTGCTGAATCTGAATATCGAATACTCTGATATCGCTTCCAGAGTGTTCTCCATCTTTAAGGTTAGAGAAAATTAGGTTTCAGTTTACAGACAAGCTTTCTGTAAGCGTCGACCTAGGATGACCAAGCTTCAATTTTTGACCCCCTCCTTCCCAAGACACTGCGCCAGTAGGTCAAACTCAATCCAACAATAGCATGCCAGCACAAATACCACCCAACGAACTACCAGAAAGTGCATAGCCCCGCGACACGATACAACTGAAGCTGCCACGGGCACAAGAACGGCCGCAGCCACCATGCAAGCTGCCATCTCCATCTCGGGAGTTTCTCAAGGCAGGTTTAGGTCGACAATCTCCGGAACTCCAGACGCCGCCAGCATCACTCGTCAAGTCAGTGGATCCATAATTTTACCATCCATGATTGTATCGGGAAAACCACTCGAACAACCTATTCCCACAATGCCTGTACCAGCAGTGCAACCAACCAAGCCAACGACATCGACATCAGCGATTTCCAAGTCCAATCGATCAGTGGCACCAGCACAGGACCAACGCGGAGTCGAGGTGATGGTCTAAGGTCAAATCCAGCCAAGACACAGCGATGTCAGCCAGAACCCAGCATCGACCGATCCCTCGATCCGCCGATCCAGGGGCGGATTGGTTCCCAATCCGATCCGACTGCTGGATAGGCAACTAATATTTTTCTGCTGAGAAATGATAAAATGTGACAAACTATAACGAGAAAATCCCGTTTTTTTCTCTCAAATCAGTATGTAGTTAAACGTTAATCACGCTTTAGGCGCTGCTCAGCTCTCCTAGGTCCTTTTGAATGGTCTGACAGAGAGTGACAGCGAGAAAACAGCAGGTTGGTGAGGATGCAGTGTCAAACACGTCATCCCCATCTATCTTCAATTTTTAAAGCGGATCGGCCGGATCGGATCAGAATCGATCGGGATCCAGGCCTGGGGTCGGATCGGGATCAGGATTCAGGCCTAGGATCGGATCGGGATCAGGATCTGGGCCTGGGGTCGGATCGGTCGATGCTGGGCCAGAACCAAACTACGAAGAAGAAATGACGAGCGAGGTCGGTTTCGTCGTTATCCCCGGCGTGTGTGATAAAGGTGTTTGACGTTGAATTCTGTCGCGCAATTTTCTGTTAACAATCACTGCCTATGACAAGCCTAGTACCAGGCCATAATCACGAATGGATACTCGCCAGTTAGAATAGGTCCAGTTTGTCATGTTTAATTAGGCGTGCACAGGCAATATACTATGGATCACGTGCTGTAGCTTATTTTGTATCATGCCATTTTACCTGCGCCACTGATTTAAACCTGTTTTTCTTGGTATTCGTATTCGTTTCCAACCCGACACGATTCAGTTCGGCTTCGGGTACTTTCGCCCAGTCGCCCAACATCTTTTCGGTCTTTTCTCTGGTTCGAGACATTGCTGATCGAAAAGAGATTCGACTCAGGCGCTAACCAAGCACAGATGTCCACTAGACGACGCAGCAGCGAGCAACTGACTGCGGGTAGGGCAGCCGAACCCAAGTGTGCACACGCGCTGTCTGCCTTTACACTCTCTTCTTTGTGGAAAGACACTGACACCAGAGGCCGTACCACAGAAAGCAGGTAGGGGGACTTTTGCAAAGAAGCACCGGGAGAGGGATCCCCCCGGGATCCCGGGGAAAAAGGCACCCCCCCCCCAGCCACCAATATCATGCCCCGAATATCATCGAATTCTGTACAGCTTCTCATCCAACTCCACGGTCTCCATACCGTGATAACGATCAAAGTCACGCTTACTGTAGCTACCAAGAATACCCAGAGGAGTAGTCGATCGTAACTTTTGCCACTTGACGCCATTCGTCTGTAAAAGCTTGGAATGTTCCGTTCGGCACGCTTGCGCGAACCATACTTCGTGTAGTACGCTAATACGCACTCAGAAACTGAATATCACTGATCGCCGCCTAGAAGTCAGCCACGCTCACAACATGGCACGAAATACTCCGTCGACCAGGCGAAGGTGGTCGTAGAAGCAAACGCGAAGCAAAAGTTTTAGGTCGCTATTACAACATGGCATTAGAGCATGGCAATTGCATGAGGATTAAACAAAATAGTGAACTAGTTGAGGCATATTTCTGAGATACTGTAAGTGATGACGATGTGTGCATGAGTACTTGTTCCTAGGAGAGAGCTCAAATTTGAATAGCAGTAGTTTTTTGACACTGAGGGTGGGGGAACCGTCACAGCGGGGGTAACGTCGCATGTCCCACGATCAGTGAGTCGATTCCCCTACCAGACAAGGTGGGGCAAACGACTCACAATCAGTGGGGAAATCGTCTTACAATCGTTCGTCTACGTATCTCGGTCCGAGCGTTTGGGTATCGTCCTAACCGCCTCCCTTTTATTCAGTGCTCGTCACTCGGCTGGTCATATACACTCGTGGAGGTGTCCGCCCGTTGGCCCATTAAAGAGCTATCGTTGTTGGTGTCCGCCACGTAGATGGGAGAAGTATCACACTCGGTCAAAGGAGGGCGGGGGATAGACAGCGAAGAGTGATGTCAAGGTTCAGGAATCATTGGTGCAAGTGACTTATCAGTTGACACCTTGATCAGTTTACATAGATGCTCGGTTCAAAATTTAAGTTCTGTCGACTTGCGTACTCAGGCCAAGAGACGGTCACGAGATCAAAACCGGTGCTGTTACCTCACCGTACAAGGAAAACGGCCAGTTTATACCAACAATAAATCATTCGAAAAAGCGGCAAAGGAGAATATGGGTGCAGTGTAGGTACATACGAGCATTCTTTAATCGTACGGGCCCCCCCCCCCCCCGTTTCACTGGCACAGTACGAGACTGTTTAAAAAGATCAAGTCCACTGTGGAATTGATATCAGAATATAGAAAAGAAGAGTATGATATTCAAATTCAGCACCCACATTTTGTGCGCGGGAGCAGCCAAAGTTTTGGACAGCTGTCTCAATTATTTTTATTTTCCAGTGGTCCCCCTTCGCAATCAAGAATTTCGACTTTTTTGCACAGGCAGGCAGGAGGTCCAGACTTTTTGCCCCCTATAACACTTAAGTGCTTTTTTCAATATTCCGACATCGATTCCAGAGTGCATTTCGTGGACGTGTGATGGAATAGCTTGTTCAAAAATCGTTACATCGATGATCTGAAGTTGCATTTGGGAACGTCTCTGGATCCAGAAATGTAACATTTTTGTGCGAAAGTTCATCCTGGGGCTTGGCAATCTTTTTCCTCGAAGAGTCGCCTAGGAACACATTTTTTAACCGTTTTCTAGAATTGGTCAAAGACGATCATTACGTCACGACCTGGAACGTGTGTACTCTGCTATGCTTCACTTTCTGGCCACATACACTATTGCGCAGTGAACGGCAGAGTGCAAAGAACAAGGACAATAAGAGCAGCCGAATGTCCAGGAATTCTATAAACTGACGGAGAGTGTATTATTTCATTAAAATTTATGATTGAGGACCAAAGTGTTTACACTTCTGCTCCTACGCTTTCAAAAACTTGCCAAATAAAACGCACAAATTCACTTCCATTTTGAAGACTACAGTACGCTGTTCACGGTTTTTCTTGCTTGCCTTCATTGTTATCTAAAAACCTTGCGAGTAAAAAAGCTTGAAAAAGAAGAAAAGCCAACAAGGATGATATAAAATTAAAATTATTCGTTCCGAGCAAACTGAGGCGGCTGTCACAATTCGAAAGTAGCAAAAATTCATGAAATGAAACTGGGAAAGGTAGCACATGTGGTTTGATGCGCCTTCGGAGCAGGCAGTCCAGGCTGGCAAAAGGTGATCAAGAAAGATCCTGCCTGGCTCTGGCTGGTCACATGTACTCGCGGTTTTAGGGTTGACAAGTAGACCATAACAACTGGCCTGATTTATGTCACCAGCTTGGATAAGGCGGCTGCTAGAAAATGCTCACACATGCAGCTCTTGTATGACCCTGTACCCTCGATGAGCCACCAAGTCATATCCTGCAGACTTTTTCTGCGTTTCCAAATTTTTTGAGTTTTTCTGTTCAATGGACCCCCAACAAAAACCAAAACTTCTAACTTTTGTAACAAGTGACATTTTCTAGTCAGGAAGTGCTCCCCAAGCCCATCCTGACTCGAGTGAGCCTTTATAAGGTGCCTCGCGCCTCTCCAGACGGTTTTTATGAGGTCCAAAAGTGCAAAAATTGATCATTTCGCCCGAGTGGACCCCTTCTGAGCACCTTACAGCAATCTGGGGCAACACCTGGTCAAAATAAATGCCAAAAGGCACCAGCAGTGATGTTACCCTGTCGTTTGAGCATATAGCTGGATCCCCCGCTCTCACACAGCTCCAGATCGGCGTTGTGGTCTATCGGGTCCATACATACATAACTACATATATGACGCGGCACGTTTCTGCCCATAGAAGAATAACCAGTAAGAATTTTGAAAAGATTTTTTGTACACACCTTCCACAGCTAGTCCCTCTTATCTATACCAAATTTCATCGGTTTTGGCCGCACGGTCCGCGAGTTATAGCGAAAATAAATTACCAGGTCGGGATTTTCGCCCCAGCACGCGTAGTATGAGTGGAGCCCGAACGTATAGAGATTTTGGAAATCCCTTCGAAAGAACTTAATCTAGTGTAAAGTTACGCTAAGAAACAAAATTTCATTGCCTTACGACACTTACAGGGGAGGGTTCGACTCCCGCTTCGGTACAAAATGATTGTCAATTATGTATTCCTTAGCCCTCGAGTGCGCCTTATGGTGCTTGGCTATGGATAAAGTATGACATGACATGACATGATATCAGGCTGTTGAGATATCGTTGTTGGTGTGGCACATGCACTACATGGGGGACGCTACCGCGTCATATTTCGGATGTCCGGTGTGACATATTGTAACCAGGACACAAAAACGACTCGGTGCATCGATCTCGAGGTGTCTCAGACAACGTTTTTCGATGGGGATGTCAGGGAACGGAACAACATCGTACAACGCTACTCTGAAGCAAGAGAAGCCGTGCAAGTGAGCACTGGGCTCGCTTTTTCGACATTGTTCGCATTGTTGCGCTACAAGGCGCACCAAACGCTTGCCTTAGCTGACCCAGACGGGTTATACTGTACCTTGGTGGGTATATGCCGCGCCGTAAATTGCATCCCAAACGCCCGCAACGTGTGTTGGCCTTAAAGCAGGGGTCATGCCTCCTCAAGGCGGAAAACTCTGCAGTAGTCGAGCCAGAGCAAACTCATGGCACGCTTGTCCAGCATTCACCACTATCATCTAGCCTCACCCGCCAGTGCGGAAGGGGACGCGGAGAGGTGGCCCTTTGGCTCGTGACACCAGTCACTCATCGTCAGGTGCGGGAGATGAGAGAGTCTCAAGTCGGCGGGGTCTCTCGAGGGGAAGGCAAATCTACAGTGTGGCTATGCGGCCGCGGTGGTGCGGCGGTTCGGCATCGTCTCTCCATACTGCTTAGTAGAGAGTGGCTAGGCTTGCCCTGCCTTCAATTGCCGGCGACGGAGGCCACTTATAAATCCTCGCTGACCTCGCACTCCAGGCTGTGGGTGACTCACCCGGTACCGCCGAGGTGCTCCGAGTGGAGAGACGAGGAGACAGTCGGCTGTCGAACACCGACAGTGTGTGCAGCCCACCCGCTATCGTCCGAGGAGGTTGGTATCCAGTCCAGGATGCCCTCCTGTGGAGGTGCTCCATCGCGAATAATCCTGCTTCTCGAGGAAAGCCTTTATCACCAGTTTTTCATGTATATTGCAAAATCTGATCGACATGATCCAATTGTCCCCAAAATTGTAAACGCTAGAGCGGTTTTAGGATCTTTAGGTTAAGCGCTTAAGAGGAGCTAGAGCGGTTAAGCGGATTTTTATCGAATGGCTCTGTTCGACTCGTATCTGTGGCAAGCTGCAGGAAGGTCGAATAAAAAGATGAGTCACCAGGCATGTTGGCAGCGGCTGTTTCTAAGGCCCTCATTCCCCAGAGCAATACAGGGGCTCCATTTTGGTGAAACTAAGCTGTAGGAGGGCTAGGCACCCCCAGATAGGTTCCACTGTCGCCTACCTGGTGAAATCGGTGGATGCAAATTTGGAGAATTCAAAACTGTGGCACTAAGTTATCGTTAGGGTCAAGGGGCTGTAAATACAGCATGATAGGGGCCATGTAGCTTATGTCTAGCGTGATTGGACGTCGACTTGGTGAGATGCCAAGTCATATGAAGATAGCAGAAGTCGCGTAGATGACCAGATCGTGATTGTTCCTAAACATCGTGCGAGTAATCAAATATATAGCGATTGATCAGATATCGATTTACTGATCTTATGATCAGATATCGAGCAAAAGATCGATACAGGTCTGTGACCACGCCTTTCAGCTTCCCTAATTGCACCTGCTATAGCACACTGTGCCCAGCCTCCTGCCCAGACGATCAGGAACTGCTTCTCCTCCTTGGTATAGTGCATGTCCTATGCAGGCCACCGTATAATTTCTGCCATTCAAATTATTTGCGCCTGGCACGTTGGCCGAATAGAGACAGCGACCACCGTTACCGCGCACCTCAGTCGTTCAAGATTGCCGCTCAGTTCGTCGGACATCTTTGTGAGGGATAATAAACTATGCGAACTTGGAAAAATTGCGAAAAAATCAGGCGTTCTGCAATGAAAGCTGGCAGCTGAAAATGAAGTGTAACTTTTGCGAAAGAAATTTTTTGCAATATCATTTTTGTCAAATTTGTGCTGGCTGTACTGTACCTACGCGTTTAATCGCAGCACTTAAATTTGCCGCGTTTACTTGTGTTTTGGCTACTTACTGCAAAATGACATAAATTTACACGTTGCTGGGGCCCAGTGTGCGTTCTGGGAGAACATAAACATAAATTTCATCTCATTCCGTCCATTCGGAGGTACTGGTTTTCCTCAACAACAGAGGGGCCTCGTTTAGCTCATTCTGATGTTGTTTACAATCGTATGATGACGTCGTAGAAAGAAATCGCAGTCTTAAATTATATTACAAATGTATTCAACCAATTCGCCAGCGGCAAATGTCGATGGCGATCGTAACGAAAAATTGTTGGCGGCTAGAAAAAAACTAAAACAATTTCAAAACCGTCGTCGTTCAACATCTCGATCATATACTGGTGGTACCGAGAATTCTAGTCGTGGATATGGTAATGATGAGAATCGTGCTGGTGATGATGACGATCGCGGACGTCGCCATCGGTCGCAGCAACGGCAATCGGGCGACGAAGGCGATGACCGACCACTGAGCGAATGCTACGCTGGATACTCGACGGAAAGCTTGGCCGAAAGTACTGCTTCCACCACCAAAGCTACAAAAGCATCGAGAGCAGCAAGGCGAGCATCGGCTGCATCAAGTCGTTATTTGGAAACACCCGAACCAATACGCGTTTCGATCGCACCAGAACAACAACAGGAAATACTTTTTAGACAACAGCAAGAAAGAGCACCGGGCGCCGTTGCATTCTATCACGACGAGCAACGAAGCCCGTTTCAACGCGTTAAACGAGAATCCGAGAGCAGCGAGACAACTTTGGTAAGAGCGCCGCGTATTTTCTTAGGAGCGAGTAGATGGGATGGCGATGATCCTATATGAGATGGGCCGAACGAGCGAAAGAGTATTGTGATAAAGATGTGTGTGACCTCTTGGTTTTGGAGTGCCGACACTTATCCTGCTTCAGTTTACCCATTGCACTTACCCATCTTGTTCACCTCTTTACGTTCCAGAAACCGATTACAAGACCTATCGACGCCCAGTCGCAACATGTTTCGCTAACGAACGAGTTCAGCGTATCGTCTTCATCATCCGCAGAAACTGAAAATCACCAACCACGTCCCGCCGGAGAATCGTTGCTTTTTCAAGCGCCGAGCGAAAATCCTTTCAGCATTGCTGTCTGCCCATCAGCCGTTTTGTCCGATCTTTCTGTGAAAAGTGGTCGGCATCTTTCTGGAGAAGAGCAGGTTGTTTTGACGATGGATGAGACGACTAGTGGAAGCAATGACGTGCCTCAAATGTCATCAGTTCCCGAAACTAGACTGGGTGAACCAGTAGTACAATATTCTAGTAACCTTGCTCCAGGCGCCGGACCTTTGTCAACGGTTCAGGAGATTCCTGTGGGGACGAACGAAAATGCCAGTGCAATGGTAAGCAAGGACTCTCTTTACCAGCTGCCCACCCTTCGGAATCTAGTGCTGGGCAATTTAATCATGAGAGTGCTGTTTTTTTGACCTATAAAATAACACTTGCAACTCATTTCAGATTCCCTCATCTTATGCTCACGTCGCTTCTGGAACAGAGGAGCAATACGTCCAGAATTCATCCCTTCACTTGACCATACAACAACAGCAAACTGTAATCGAGCAATTGAATGCTCAGCTGCAGCAACTCGTAAGTCACAGCTGCTTCTTTTTTATTCTCATAAAAATTAATTAATTTTTTCAGAATAATCATTACGCTCAATTACACACGGCTTATTCAGACGTTATTCAACGCCAACAACAGCAACAGCAAGTGCCGGTCGGATCGGATGAGAAGAGTCGAGAAATTGATGAGCTAAGGCGACAAGTGCAGTTGCATTTGCACGTAAGTCTAATATTTTTGAATTATCATCGAAAAATGTGCATATATTTTTTTAAACGATTATCTTTTCAGACTATGAGCGTATTAGTAGATGAAAAAACTGATTTGCAATCTCAACTACGTCAAGCAATGGAAATTGCGAATCAAAAACATTTCGAAAATGAAGAATTACAAGGAAGATTAAAAGCCAATCGGGAACGTTTAACTTTAGTCGAAGCCGAATTAGAATCGCATAGTGGAAATCATCGAAATTTAGAAGATGCTTTGAAAAGACAAGCATCTGAATTGGAGAGATTAAGAAAAGAATCGGCTCAATGGCAAGCTCGTGCAACTGAAGCTCAACAAGATCGAAGCGAAATGAATGCCAAATTAAAAGTTAGAAGTCGAGAAGTCGATGATCTTGGAACGAAATTGAAAGAAGTCGAAAAACAATTACATTTAAAAGTAAGTTGGGTTTTTTTAAAATGATAAACCATTAATTTTTTGGCTTTAGGATATTTATATTCAACAAATAACTGGTGGTCCGGGCGCGTTGCAACAACAGCAAGTTTTGGGTGAAGAATTGGAAAAACAAAAACGGACCAATTCGGAATTGTATGCTCAATTGGAGAACGCTAGAAAGGCAATTGAACAATGGCGCTGGGAAGCGGAACAAAGTCGCGAGCGTTACGAAGCCTATGTGAAACAATTGAACGAAGGTGCGATGGGTTTGAATGAACGATTAGAAATGGCGGAAAGAGAAAAATATAATTTGCAATTGCGATGTGAGCAATTGGAGAAACAAGTTGATTCTAAATCCGGTGCTGAGAATGGGAATAATCACGATGGGACACGTCCGACGAGTGAAGATTTGGAAAATTTGAAAGTGGTTCTAAATGAATTTGAACAAGGATTAAAAACGGCCAATGATAAAGCGGTCGAATTGGAACGAGAAGTGGCTGAGAAGGTAAAAAAAATTAGAAAAACATGGCGAAAATTAAGGGAATAGAAAAATTGAGCGAATGTGCGGTAAAAATTTGAAGTAATTATAGAAATTTTTATTTTAGGAGATGAGTTTGAAAAATTTGAACGAACAATTGGTCGAACGGGATCGACTTGTACGTCAATTGAATGATCAACTCAATGAGAAATATCAACACGATGATAGCGCCAAGAGTCTCCTCGAACAGTTGCATAATGAAAAAGCGACCGTTTCGAGAGCAGTAGCGCAAAATATCGAATTGAAAAAACAATTGGCCGAGTTGCAAGAAAAATTTGTTGCAATGGTGAGAAATTGATTTTTTTCTTGAGTGAAATTCGATCTAAACTTTGTGTTGTGTGTTTACAGAGCGAAGGAAGTATGGAGACGGCCAACAAATTGGAATCGGCTGAACGACAGGTGGTCTCGTTGAAAGAGAAGTTGGATAGCAAAGACACTGATACAAAGTCTTTGTTGGAAAAGGTTAGTGTAAAGTGTTAAAAAAATTGTATGTTCTAATAACCTTATTTTTAGCGTGAAGAAGAGCTTGCGGCGCTTCGTGAACAATATAATGCTTTATCGTCACAAAATTTTGAGCGCTCACATTTGGAAGATCGTTTACGCCATTATGAAGCCGTGCAAAAACATTTCGATTCCGAATTAGAACGTAGTCAACGCGAAATAAGTCATTTGAAAGTGGAAAATGCCGATTTGACGCAACGTTTAAATGTTTTAAACGATGCGAATAGAGATTTACAAATGGAAAAACAACGATCGAATCAACAAAGTGATCAATTGGAAAATACTGAAGAAGTGAAAAAATTACGCGAAGCTTTGATCGAAGCAGAGGTAAGAATATTTGGTTTTTTGGTTTTTCGTGTGTTAATTGGAAGATATTTTTTGTAGAACACTTCGAAGACGTTGGCTCGGCAGATGGAAACTTTGAAAAATCAAGATAACGTTGAGGATATCAAACGTCAATTGTCCACCTATGAACACGAGTTAGCCGAATCTAGGGTATGTATTATGGCTTAAAAGGAATGAAAGGGTGAGGGAGGGAGTGTGTATTTACTTCTACCAGTAGGCGATAGGGTTGGAAAAACCAAGTGCAGGCGTTGTCATCGAAGGTTTATCGTAAAAAGGACAAGCCTGAAATTTTGAATTGGAGAAGGCGGGAAATTGAATCCTTGTTTCTCGATATACAAAATAGGCTTCTGTTCAACTTTTGATGACGGCACTTGCTATTGATGATTCAATTGTCTTTGTGGAATGGGGAAACATGAACGTGGGTTCACTTATCCTTTGTCATGTGGGGGCCACTTTCATGATCGGCAAGACGTGAAACCAGCAACAGGCCCTTAAATTCAGTGGGAAATAAGAAATTGCTTGTTTTTTAGCGTCGTCTTCATCATTTGACGACGGAAAATGCCGAGTTGCATCGCATAATGGAACAGAATGCCGAAGATGAAAATCAAAATACGATACGAGTAGAATTGCATCAAGCATTGAATCGATCGACGACTTTATCGAATGATAATGAACGATTACGTCAACGAGTTCAAGAATTGGAATCGATATTGGCGCAAGAACGGTCGTCGAAATCGTCGGAGGAACGGTCGAACGAAAATGAATTTCGAGATGATAATAGTCAACAGCAGCCAGAGCAAGGGCATGGGGCGTGTTCGCACTCGATTGGACGCCATCAGCATGAGAATAATGGCGATGATCGATCGTCCGTTTGTAGCGAACATATTGAGCAGAGGAGTAAGTTTGGCGGACTCTTTGTCTTTTAGGAGTGACTATTTGAATTTTTGTAGGAGAAGCAGGAAATACGGAAGCGTTAGAGAATATGAAAGCGGCGATGGAACAATTACAACAACGATTCGCTAAAGCGATGAATGAAAATGCCGATTTGTCGGACCAAAATCAGCAATTGGAACATTTAATTACGCAATTACAAAGCGAGACGGAAACTATAGGCGAATACATTACCATATATCAACATCAACGGAGAACTATACGAGAACGATTGAGAGAAAAAGAAGACTATGTGGCCAAATTGGCTAGAGAGAAAGAAGATGTCCAGGTGAGTGGTGGAATTTTTCGAGCACCCCACCCAGATGTACCAATGTACAGTACCCCACCCAGACTGGGATGATCTCGTGGGCGAAAGGAGGGCGGAGCATGCGTACAAAATGGTGCATACAGGACCTGTCGAGGGATTGAGGGAGGCCTCCCAATAACGATAGGACATGAGTTCTGATTCTTTCTGTAGGTCTGTCTCTACCTTCAGGTGTTTTTATTCGCTTTCAGCAATATGGCCTCATCCTAAAAAACGAGTAGGCATGGCAGAAAGTAATGTCATGTGTCAGATGGTCATGCTGGGAGAGACCTATTTGCAACTCCTGGCAAGTATGGAGAAGGTCGGCTGGGTTAGAGGGGGTTTGGGGGGGGGAAGGGAGGGGGTAGAGATTAGATTAGATCGCCTGAGCCTGATGTGATCGCGTGTGAGACAGGTCAGGTCAGGTCAGGTTTGGTTCGAGTCGAGTGAGTGAGTTGTACGGCTGCTTTCATACAGTACTGTAGGCTGGCTGGACAATTGGCCTGTGCTTGGAGGCCGGGGCTTGGTCAGTCAGATCAGGTCTTGGTCCTGCCCCGATACAATTTGATCGCTTTTGCTTGCTTCCTTTCCTTTCTTCCTGCTGGACATGAGGTGTCGCGAGATATAGAGATAGAGAGGCAACAATGCTTCGAGTTTGGTGCTTTACAATAATCAAGAGAAGCGAGATGAACAGACCATTGAGGTCAACAGAGAAAACGAACACTTCGCATGAACGATACCAAATCACAGATCACTTAGAGTTGTAAAGTGTTTCATTCTCGGGCATTGTGCAGTTGGCGAGGCGCCGCTTCCTCGTATCAATCGCGCATTTCGCGACATGAGGTATGGGGGCTTTAAGAGGAAGGGTTCAGTGTCCTGGCCGGCCAAACAGGGGGGAGGTCACCCCGTCTACCCTCCCCCCCCCCCCTTCTTGCCCATACTTGACTCTTAGTAGGGCGGGCGCGGTGGTGCGGCGGTTCGGTATTCGTCTCTCCGTATTGCTTGGGAGCGAGTGGCTGCATTCGTCCCGGGTTCGACCCCCCGGTGATAGAGGTCGGCTTGCGAACCATAAACCCTCGATGACTCTGCCACGCCAGGTTGTGGGTGACTCATCCAGTACCCTAGAGGTGCTCTGGGTGGTGTCGGGAAAGCATAGCATTCCCGAGATACAATAAGCTCTGTCTCCCCGCGTTCACCCTTGCCTGGCCTCCAATCCCAACTGACTAATAGTGTTGTGTCTAAGAAAGGATTACAGGAATTTCTTTGGGCGGGGTGGCATATGGAAATGCCCAGGGAGAAGCAAAGGGGGCTGTACGTTTGACAACGGTAGAGATCGGTCGATTTGTGCTTGTACAGGATACGTGTAGCCGACTCTCTTAGTAAAAGCAGAAAAGCTCTGCACTGCCTTTCGTCGCACCAACAATTTTGCTTCCACGACTCGCGATAGATGGAGAGACGGATGCCAAACGAGGAGACAGTCTTGGCTGTCGAACACTGACAGGGTTCAAAGCCCACTCGCCATCGTCCGAGGAAGTCGGTGTCCTGTCCCAGGATGCCCTCGTGTGGAGGTGCTCCTACTCAATTGGGACACGCAGAGGGATGCTGCTGAGTGTGCTGGTCTCCGCACAGCCTTACTTAGAAGGTTTGATTGTTGGTTGACCAGCTAGGCAAAATATGCTTCCGCTACAAAAATTAAAGAACATTGGGTAGGCCAGTTTTAGTATGAATCGAAGTAGCCTGCAGGCCAACTGTCTTGTGAAAAGTGCAAATGCAAAAAGCTTAGTCTTTAAATTCATGTGTGTGAGATATATATAACTACTAAAACTTTTTTCTCATGCTGGACGCATATTGACATTAATATTGGGCTCCTGGGGCGTGCTGTAAATTGTATGCGGGTTCTGAAATTTGTGCCCTCCCGCATACTCTCCTCATGTATCCTTATCCATGCCCGTTCTTGTCTGAAAACATGTCCCAGCCATCAGTTAGTACCCAAAACCATACTGGCGGATACAGGTGATATTCATGTAGGACCCTATGAGTGTCTTGTTTGTATAATCAATCTATTCTCATTTAGGCCAAGCTAACCGAACTGCAGCAATTGGTGGTCCGCATGTTGCGTGATAAAGGATCGTTACGACAGTATCATCAAGCCAAGCCTGTCTATGGCAAGCCTCCCGCATCGCCACCATCAGTCACTCCTCGTAAGCCACGTGGACTGAGTGAGACTGTCGTGGACGAAGTGGCTGGAGCCGAAGTGCCATTAGCGAGCACTGATGGTGCCGATGCAGTGTCGCCCTCTGTCAATACGCCCGTCGATCCTGTTCAGTCGAATGGTAAGGGTATGGCACATTTTGTTGTGGGTGGCTGCTCTGCACGATGAGCTTTTCTTGCAGGTAAGGTTTCGCCAGCGATATCGGAAGATTTGCAAAATCGTTCAACCTCTCCAAATTTGATTGATCCAATGTCGAGTAACTCCAACCGACGACCATCCCGGCCTGGCAGTGTGTGCTCGCACGAGAATGTACCGGAGCTTGGAGAAGAGGACGCGACGGCTGAACGTATACTGAGGTTGTTGACGGAAATGCGTCGTCCAGATTTAGTCAATTCGTTGCCACCAGTTGACCGCAGTCTCCATTGTAAATACTGCACCGGCCGCTTGATAATGCTGTGATCGTGGGCGATAGGGTATGTTGGGTTGGGGATGCTTATCTAAAATGGGTTAGGTTTCTGGGACCTTTGAGGTACAGTGAGCAAGACATTTATTAGGGACTTCGTACTACTGATTTTGATGGGCTTTATATTTGGTTACTAGCAAATCACATCGCATCAGAGCATGCCTTTGTAGCTAGGACAGATATTATGTTCTGGCCGTAGAAGGGGATTCTCTTTTTCACATCTTCACAAGAGTAAATCTAAATCATTTGTCGGATCCACAGGCATAGCTAGGCAGCATATACAGTCGGGCCCATCATTACTAGTCTCTCACGTCCAAATCACTCGGTCGACTGTAGTACATATTTGGCTATGAATACAAAGGCGACAATCCCGACGAAAACCAACAAATTCGATAAGGCCGACGCGTTCAACACACCACCTCCAAGTGCTGCCGCATCGTCTTGGTTCATGACTTGGCCAATGTCCCCGTTTTCTTCAATTCTTTCTTCTCTAATCTCATTGTTGCCAGGAGTGCGTTGTCGAATATTTCCGCTCTCGTCCGATTTTTCGCGAGTACAAGGACCGTGGCCATTTGATTCTGGTTTCTAAAAGGGTTAAAAAATTAAATGTGACGAAGGAAGGAAAGAAAAAATTATTTCCGTACCTGACAAAATTCTGGAAACAAGTCTCGAAACGTTTTGCTTTTAATATTGTACGAAATGCTAGCTCTGGCCATGGCTCGTTTCTAGAAAGAATTGGGTTAGGTGGAGAATGACCATTTTTAGAGCCCACTCGTTGATTACTCAGAACCTCCTTGTAAGCAAGCTTTGCGGCACCACGCTAGCAAACCGACTTTCGCCAAGTCCACCTCACAATGTCGAATACTTCCTCTATCTTTTCCCTCAGTCAGCACATAACTTACCTCATAATCAGACGTTTCCAGACTCCCGAACGTGGCCGTGGTCTCAAGCTAAAAAGGATATGACAGGTGTATACTCCACGTAAAAGCAGTGTCACCGGTTCCTTCGGACCTTCCACAAGGTATCTCCTATGCAAGGACACGCATGGCCAGTTTCTTTCTATTGCGAGGTCATAAAATGATCAGAATCTGGTTCTAACCATAACAAACATGACTCTTCGCCCCTCCTCCCACCCACAGAGCACCTTAATTACATTCCAGACATCCCTACTCGATTAGCATGCGGTACCAATCGAGAACTTCCTCGTGCAAGTCACGTCCTGCCAACAGTCCCCCTCTTAATCTCAGCCTGCTTACCATAAAACTCAACAGTCCAGTCAATATAGTGGCCACCGACCAGGCGGGATTCCACGTATCCGGATGGAAGTCGCTAATCGACAAACACAACCGCGTGTTCGTTTGAAATCGACCATTCGGAGTCAGCATATAGATACTCGGCGGCTTGAATGGGTATTCTGCTGGAAATATTAACTTCCCGTGGTAGATACCACCTGAAACACACAGTACGAGTATACCTGAATTCAAGACTTCGAAACACGCAGGATTTTTCAAAAATACCTTCTTATGCCTACTCCATGATCTTTCACCACAGCTGTGGGTTGTGCTCACCCGGGGGGGGGGGTCGATGGGTATACATCCAACTCAGTTGCTATTACAATACTTCTGTACGCCCCCGCGGTGAAGTCGAGCCAGACGACCACCCTGCACCACAAAAAGCGGTTTAAAAGTCCTACCCGAAGATAGCATGGCGGTGTCCTGTCATTCCTGAAAGGCCTACCTGTACCACCTACCCTGCCCTGCCCTGTCCTACCCTGCCAAGTGGTCCAGCCCAGTGGTAAGCAGACATGCCTACTCCATTAGCATGCGGCACCAATTGAGAACTTCCTTGTGCAAGTCGTAGTAATTTCAGTCGCAGATATGGTAAAGTCCCAGCCTGCCAAGTTGCTCAGGCAGGTCTTTCAATGACAGGACATCGGCTATGCTATCATCGATAAGGACTGTCTATCATCAGATACGTCTACCCGCTTTCTGTGCTACAGCTGGGTTGTGGTCCGTGTCGACTCTAGCCAGGTTGATTTGTAGATTTGGCTTGGGTTCACACAGGAGTGTTGTAGCAGCCTCTAGCCGGGGGCAAGGTTTCGGATGCTGTGGTGCGCCTTCACACAACAGGCAGCACCCCGCAAATGATGCGGAGTGGCAGACAACAGAGAACATCCCACCCACAAACCGGTAGCTACACCACTGATACACTAGCTGCCCTCATCCAGCCTTCGCTCTCCTAGAATCACCAAAAATCGATTCACAATTAACCCCCTCATTGCATCCATCTCCCAAATCTCAAGCCAATCTATCACTTACCGACATAGGGCGAGTCCGGCGGTCCTTGCACAACATAATGCCATTCCAGAATATTAGACGGCAAAGGCACAGCAGTCACGTACGGTACTGGATCCTTGGCCAGACGAGCAGCATCTCGTCGAAGTCGTTGAACAGCGGTCGTGCTCACGCCAGTCATGACAACGTACACTCCCTAAAACAACCAAATGACACAACCAGAAACAATCAAATTAATAACAGTAATTATCCGAACAGCAGCAAATTCATTCAAGACACACAATAGTGCAAAATATTTTATTTAAAAATTGGCCAAACTCAATGCAGTTACCTCAATACAAACCTAATTTCCCAAAGCAAACAGTCAAGAAAGTGTACCCAACACGCACACCCGCCCTCTGCAAAATATAACCATAAAATGCGCAGAAACAAAGAAAAAATACTAAAGAAAGACGTGGCTGGTACTAACCACAACATTCTTTAATTGAAATTTCAAGAAACGGAAATCCAATCGACCCAAGTCGAATTCGACCAACTTCATTGGCTATATCACAGATCCCTGAAATGAAACCAAATTTTCTAGAACCATTTGCGACTATACAGGATCCTCGCGTTTCAGTCTCATGAATCCAACATTTTAGGCCATGGGAGAGAGTAATCGATCTCCTCTAGCTGGGGAACGTCAACCCGTCGGCTTGATGTTTTAGTCGCAGGTAAGTCACAAGCCACGCTCCAGTCGGAGTTTTCGTCCCACCGGCATCGGTCGGTCACCTCTCCTTCGCCAACCTATGATGGTTGCAGCGACAACCCAGCCCTTGGCTGCTACGGTACCCAAACACCCCTCCAACAGCAGTTGTCGCTGTGGAATAAGAATATCAGCCAGCAAAACTCTTTATGCTGGGACAATTCAATTTTTGAAACCATTCTTTCGCCCCCCCACTAGACCTCCCACATCCTCACACTTTGTCAGCCTTTGTCTCGCAAACACTGCCGATATGCAATCTTCCTGACAGAAACCTCTTTGATAGCCTAGCTACAGTATGACTACTCCATAGGATGAAAATGACGACTAACCCATAGCTATTCGATTGAAACAAAAAACTTACAATAAGTTCCCAATTGCCGCCGTATTGCTAGATTGTTGATGAACAGCAGACGTCACAGTCGATGATGCCGAGGTGGCCAGGAATGGATTAGCGGATGTTTTAGAAGTGTTGGGTAGCGCAGAAGCAAAAGAATCGAAATCTAGCAATGCATTGGAATTCGATGACGGCTTCGATTGCCCGCTGCTTCCGCCTCCACCTAAAAATGGATTATTCGACGAAGTCGTTGTCGGTGCTATCGACTGCGACTGAAAAATAGCGGATGATGGCGAACCACGTGCTTTGGAGGTGCTATTCGTCGGTGGCGCAATCCTTGCACCAGCGCCAGGAGGAGGTGGCAACAGAGGAACCGGACCACCCACATTTCCTGTACCAGCTGATCGAGGTCTCGATGTACCACTTGTCGATGACTGGCCAGAATTTTCTTTTTTCTAAAAAGAAGACTTCAACTTAAATTTTCCCCTCGGCTACGCAATCCTTACTCCAATATTCAACGTAATCGTCTGCCCTTCCTTGAAACTCAAATCTAATTTCGGTTGATTAGACACGCCTTGCGCCTGTTCTTGACTGAACTTGGCGCTCTTTTCTAAGTATCTGCAATAAAATTTATTTTTGATAATAAAACAGAAAACAAGCAGAATGCCCCACTTGAAATGATCTTGTAAAGCTACATTCAGATCAAATGAATCTCCTCGATCCGCGAATCCAATGCCAATAAATGCCGTACGACCTGAACAAATGCAAAACCCAATCAATACTAAACCGGATCATAAAAGGCGACTGCTCACCATTGTCATCCTGCAAGCGAACCACGAAATATCGACTGGAATCGGTAACTGGTTCGACGGCTGTGCCTGGATACTTATCGATCGGACATTTAGCAAACAGCTCGCCTAAAACAACGTGCGGTTGAGAGTTGGTAAAATCGCCTAGTTTTTTTAAGAACGGAAGAACTATTTGTTTTCGTCACCGAAAATGACGAACACGAAAACAGACTTGCACGTACGCGTGAGTATGAGCATATTTCGTTTCGCCCTTTGCTGCCGCTATGTTTGGTCGTAGTAAAGCAGTAGCAGGCGCTTTTGCCGTTTGGTCCCCGGGCAAAGGCTCAAGCCCGATATCAGCCTAACCCCAAGTCTTACACAAGACTAAGCCTAAGCCTAAGTCTTATATCAGAGTAAGCCTAAGCCTGAGCCTGATCCATATCAGCCTAAGCTAACTTATGTTGGGACAAACAGCAAAAGTGCCCAGTAGCAAAACATAAACCATGATTAGCTACACGTGAGATGCAACAAGCACGGCCAGGACAAGGTACGATAAAGTCAAAGACCGACTCACCTGATGATTTATCCTCTATTTTCAATTCTAATTTTTGCCCCCGCGAGACCAATCGCAGTCGCCCTACGAAGTCAGGACTATCCAATTTCCAGTCCGCAGCTCTGAAAAGAACACACATTTCGATCAAAAATCATGTCCAGAATGCTACAGTTTGGCAGCTTTCTGGACATGACTTTTGGCCAACATACAGTCGGTTTGTAGGCAGAATTCAGGCCAAGCCTACGGCTAATTTCTTACTTATGGCCACGACTCGATGCTAACGGCGGAATTCGATAAACGAATATTTCGTGTTTGACCAAAAGTACACTTTCGTAATCTTCTGACATTTTCAATCGTCAGCTACAACTACTGCCTCTTTCTTTCAAATATTTTCTGGGACTTTCGTGCAAAATTTGACAACGTGATTCTCGAATCGAAACAATAATTGAACGTACCCCAACACGTTTTGCCAGGATTTAGAACGAGCCGTGCTCCATGGAGCGCTTACAGTACCCTTAGGCCTGATGATTTGCAGGTACCTTAGGTCTCGGTGCGAAGTAACATATTGGGCGCAAAATTCAAAAAGCCTGCAGATTTTCTGGTTTTTTACGTAACCATACTTTAAAAAAGGGTTTATGATCCAATCTAATCATTCTATTAGCTTTTAGCTGGTATGTTATTCTCATGTCCGCAATTTGCTTAAAGAAACTGTTGAATTTTGCCATGCTTCATGTCCGTCTCCTGTGTAGCGCCTGTGCTTCGTTAGTTGCCCTGACCTGTTGACTGCCACTCTGAAAATGTTTCTATCCTCTGGCATGCGACACCACGTTGGGTACCTGCTTGGCCCCGACCACTGCGACTCTCCATTCTAATTCCTTTTTTCCAATGTAATCAATAGGAGAATGTAGGCTCGACATGTTGTGCAGGCAGCTAGCAGCTGCCACGATTTCAATAAGTAGACTAGGCGGAAACTAGATCCGATAAGAGCCAACCGAGAGTCTTCTATCGATCCAGTCCACTGGCATAGTGTGTAGCAGGGACAGCAGTCGGCTTGATGTTATCTCCCCGTGCTTGTCCTCTCGCCTCTCACATAGCTGTCGTGAAGCCTAGACTATAGCTAGGTACACTTTCACGCGTTTTTGCACAATTCCAAAAATGCGCATTATCATGCATGAAACCCAAACCTATATCTTTTACATTTCCGCTCATATTCGTGTTCTTGGCACTGGAACACACGTTTTGACATTTATTAAAATCAATATCCTAATATGGTATACCTTGGTATTGCAGGAGACGCCCAGTATGGCCCAATACGACAAGGATGTTGAGACTCGGTGGAATGAGCTTACGTCCGACATCAAAGATCATACTCGTCATGAATGGTGGGAGAAAATTCGATTAGCTTATTCTCAACCTCATAGACGTTATCATACTTTAAAACATTTATATCGAATTTTTCAACATTACGATCAATGCAAAAATCTTTTGAAAGATAGTCGAGCTTGCGCTTTTGCTATTTTCTTTCACGAGTAAGAAAAAATTTTTATGCATTGAAAACTCAGCACTTTTTTGCTAATTTTTTCCATGTTCATGTTTTGCGCAAGCATAGAACATTGGGCAACATGGCACACCCTTTTTCTTCGTTTTGCTTCCAACTCCGCAAGTATTTATCACCTGTTAAAACCCGGCACCCCTTGGATTCGGGTGGGCAAGCAAAGCAAGGAGTTGGACCTATAAATCTGATTTATAGGTCCAACTCCTTGAGCAAAGAGATGACCTCGATGATGGTCTCGTGAGCAATCTTTTCGCTGAATTATACAAATTGGAGTCTTGTTAGCAAGGGAACTACGCTTTCTGCACTTTCGGGCTTCAGCTCATTAGCAAATCCCTAATGAATCAGTAGAGAGCATGGAGCTCTGCAAGAAAAGTGAATCCATATCCAACAATGGATCAAGGTCATTGACTGAATTTTAACGGGTGATAAATACCGGCGGTGTCACCAGGAAAGGGGCGTGTCTTACGCATACCAGCCAATCAGAAGCCGATTGGAGACAGACGTCCAGACAAAAACAAATTTAGTCACACAAGTTAAAAACAAACAAGTCTCGCACCAGTTAGCTTTGTCTTATCTGTTTATTTGTAGCGCAATATCTAACATTTTTTATTTCTTCTAAACTCAGTATAGTGTATGATCCGAAGGCCAAGGACAACGAAGCGCAAAGTGCGGCTTTATTCAAGCGATTCGGAAATGAAGCTAAAATCGATCGGGTAAGCTGAAAAGAGCACTAAAGCAATGCTTTTCTCATACAGCACGTAATGAATCTTTTATTAGCTTTCCTATATTTCCTTTACAAAATCACGAAAACAGGGTTGTTTTATTTGGTTGTTAGGTCGACGATATCGCGGATTTTATTGAAAACACGACCACTCACTGCACCGAAGCGCATATGAATCCTGGGCAATGCGGATCTGAAGATCTGCATTATTTTTTGGATTTTGATATGGCTATCTTAGGAGTCGATGCCGCGGGTAAGTTGGGGCAAAGTGTAATTGATTTGGACACCCACCCTTTCTGGGTTTTCCCCTCAGACAAGATCTATCGTCATAGCCATGTCTTATGAGGGATTGAAAGGGAGAGTTACTCATCGCGAGGCGTAGAACCTTAAAAAGAGTTTTCTACGCCTGGACGTATAGTAGGACGCCAAGACCCAGAAAGAGTAGTATTTAGTTCTGCCAAGAAAAGTTGCCACTTTATCACCAAGGCGGCTGCTTGATAGGAGCTCGCATGCGATTATAGGTCCATCAATAAGGCATAAGAAGATTCCGGAGTTGAGGAATCCAGGCGTACGAGGACTCTTTGAGGTTCTATCGAAGCCTCTCTGGCCGCGATGGGTGACTCCCCCTTCACCCCTCCAGGGTCTAAAGAGAGAAGGCCTTAGGACAAGAGACTCTCGAATTCGGATCCTAACGGGCAGTGACTGTTCGTAAGTCGCGAAGGGCCATTGAAATTTCAGAATAGACCTAGACGGACCCTAGTTGATCGGGTGTGGCTCACTAACAAGGCCCCTGTGCGGCCGGGCGGTGCAGCGGCTCGAAATTTGTCTGCTGCCCCAGTTCTTCGCCGGCCTTCCAACCCGTGTTGCCTATAGCCGGCCAGCAGTCATGATATGATGAGCCAGGCTGTGAGGTGATCAGCTCTCACGGCTGATTCCCTTTGTGTGTCTCCACTATGAGCACTTCCTCACGAGGGCATCCTGTGCCAGCACCAGCGTCCCAGGATGATACTGGTCGAGAAGGGATGGGCCTTCCCGACCAGTGTTCGATGATTCTCTACTCGTCTGGCGTCCGCCACTTAACGGCCGGGTGAGTCGCCCAGAGCCAGGTGTGCAAGGCCAGCGAGAGACTACTGAATCTTCGTCGAAGACCAGTTCCCACTCTGGGAACGGGCTTACTAAACTGCAGTCCTCTGCCGGAACTCGGTCTCCCAACCTTCCGCGAACAGCGGCCTCTTATGATTAGTCAGGGTTGCTGGCCCGACCAGCGCCTTAATCAACTGACAGTGAGCCACGATGAGGCTCTTAGAAACGAGCAGGAGCAGGGCTAGAGGCACTTGAGCCTGGCCACGGGGGAGGGGGCGCAGCGAGGGTGACAGAGCTAACGATAGTGAGCTCTCTCTCTCTGAGCTCTTGGTCAGGATTGCTAGTCCAAGCAATGCGGAACCAACGCCTTAACCAAATGAGCCACCGTGGCTTTCCTGCCTGTGTGCTTGGTATCGAGTGGCTGGACTAGTGTTCGATCCTTGGTCATGGAGGTCGGTTTGCGAACCATAAACCCTCGCTGACCTTGCACGCCAGGCCTTGGGTGACTCACCCAGTACCGTCGAGGTTCTCCTAGTGGAGACACGCAGAGGGACGCTATCGTGGGAGCTGGTAACCTCACGGCCTCGCTTATCATCATGACTGCGGACCAGCTATGAACAAAACGAGTTTGAAGCCCATGGGGGGGGATGCGGTGGCGCTGGTGCCAATCCACAAAAAACAAGACCTATATCCTGCGGGAGAAAGACCGAAAGCGACGATCAGATCATTCTCTAGAACGATCAGGATGAGTATAAAAGTTTTAATGTTTCTTTTTTTCAGAATATCAAGAGTATTGTCAAGCCATTCGCCAAGAATACGATCATTTGGACGATGGTACTTACAAGAACGAACGTGCAAAAGTAAGCTTTCCCCTGTCTTCATTCTCTTCACAAGGATCTGACCTCCACGTTCTTTCAGGTTCTCCGACTATTCCTTCAAATTCCTAACATTTTTGCCACCGAAAAATTTCGAGCACAGTACGAGCAAAAGGCACGAGCTAACATCCAAAGTGAAATCGATCGTCTTGCATCCTGAGCTCTTAGATTCAAGGGACGATGTGACCTGGGCTGGTTTCACAATCAGTTAAGACGCGTCCAGAAATCTTAGGATATCCCAAGAAGTCCTGTCCTCCGTCACAGTGATATGGCCTTCCTAAATTTTGGATATGTCTTAGATGATTGTCAAAGTGGCCCCAGGTGAGATATGATCGGGAGAGGGGTGTCCAATCGAATAGCGTGTTATTGACTGGTATCGCACATATTGTTTTGATGGTACGCTTCTGTGGCTTTTTCAAAGTTTGAATATGAATCAAAATTTTAAATGTCATCTGCAATGAAAGATCAGTTATTACCGACGACGTTACATCCTAGGTTTGAGATGTCCTTCTGCGCAGCAGTGTGCCTAACTGCTCGTTTATGGCATGGAGCACATTTAAACATTCCATAGGGACTTTTTACGGATCTAATGAGCATTTCTGGGCGGTCGGTAGATCGATACTCCCAACCCCCCCATCTCCCGCAAACTGGTTGATGATGAGCCTGTTGCATAAAAATCTTATGGAAAAACATCCTCGCTGACTGCATGCCTTACTTACCATGAGCGACTTGGTATCGTCTGGATACTCTAACATTAAGAGGAGGCGTTGGCTGAATGTCAGGAAACTGGTGCCCAGAACAGGATGTTCGGAAGTGATCGCCACACCGCCTTGCTTGTAAGATGACCACTGGCCTGCGTTAAGCGGAATAGATTTTACTTTATGTTGAAGAAATATAAACACAAGGTCTTTCACCGAAGTCTCTGGGACGGCAACTTATTGTTAGAGAAAACACCAGGCGTCCTGGGCGGCCGAAACATCAAGCCGACTTATATGATGCTTCTGCAGGGATTGATATGCCGCTACAGAGTAAGCTTTGAAGAAACTTGCAAAACAGCTTCTGAACTCTGATTGTCCGTCCTGCTTCCATCTGAAATCCTTGGCATATCCCAAACAACACAACCAACACCCAAACAGCCCCGCCCATCACCCCCCCTCCGCCCCAGATGCAAAACAGCTTCCTGAATCATCTCTGATAGGTGAATCAGTATCCACCCTGCTTCCATCTTTGGCACCAATTGAGCAACATTTTGCTGCTTGTAATTCGCTGAAGTAGATATCAATAGTAGCTGGTTAAAATAATGGAATCGCAAGGCAGACTCATTATCCCTCCGACCCAAAAGTGAGTAATTGAGTGCTTCTGCATTGTATGTGGCTACAGGTTACAGTACACTGGTCACATGGAGAAATTTTATAAGAGCACGATAAATGTCGGGAAAAGTTCATAATCGGCCGCTGTAGCTTTTCTGCATCTCACTTTTTTTTAATTTTTGTGGGCCGAAGCCCGTTTTTGCCTTTAGCCGGCCAGCAGTCAAACCTTCTAAGCAGGGCTGTGCGAGGAATAGCACACACAGCAGCGTCCCTCTGCACGTTCCTACCAGGAGCACCTCCACGCGAGGGCATCCTGGACTCGACACTGACTTCCTCGGACGATGGCGGGCGGGCTGTGAACCCTGTCGATTCGTTTGGCTTCCGTCTCTCCACTCGGAGTGTCACCCACGGCCTGGCGTGCAAGGTCAGCGAGAGTTTATGGCTCGCAAACCGACCTCCATCACCGGGGATCGAACCCAGGACGAGTCCAGCCATTCGCTCCCAAGCAATACGGAGAGACGAATGCCGAACCGTTGCACCACCGCGGCCGCTCTGCATCCCACATGCAAGGCGCGTAAAAAACTACAGACATCAGGCGCCTGCTAAAAACGGTGTCGAGTGCGTGTCTTTGAATTTTCGATCCCAGCTTGAACATGAGGCACACACTGGTTCTAGCGTAAGAGCCAAAATTTAGTTTTTTTGCTGCAAAATGGCTGCTGGTTCAAGAACTGAGCTAAACCTAAAATGGCGACATTGGGATGCTGTGTAGTCTGAACTTGAAAATTGCGCTTGGAGTTTAAACTCTAATGTCTCGGTGAAGGTGGGTCTTGCTGTAGAGTCTGTGGGAGGAGAATAGCTGTGCGATAAGTGTCAATGGTTGCTTTTTCTTCCCTCAGTGATTTTAATTTGACCATTTGTTCGTTGATTTTAAGCGCATAATTCTTTCTCCCCTGCTTTTTTACCCAGTTTGTGTCTTCCCCAAGTTCGCTCCTGCTGCTGGGTCGCAGTAAAGCTTGAACTTTACCTTTGCTTGTGTCTAGAGTGCGCAAATATAGAATGCTATTATAAACAATACATGGACCGTTTCCCACAATTGTGTCACACAGTCGATCTTTAAGGGCCGTCCACATTGCACCTCGGCTGCCGAGCCCGCCGAGCTGAGCCAGCCGCGAGCCGAGCCAGCCGAGCTTGTCAGCTGAGGTGTCGTTCACATTGCGACTATCAGCTGAGCCAGCTCAGCCCGCGGTCGGCTCGGCTTGCGGCTGGCTCGGTTTGTGGCTTGCGGTTGGCTCGGCTTGGCTGGCTCGGCTGGACTGTTCACATTCAGCTCGGTCTGCGGCTCAGGCGCTCGGCCAGCTCGGCTGGAAAAGTTGAAAGTGGAAAGTTCTAGCCGAGCCAGCCGAGCTTGGAACAATCGTTCTGGAGTTAGCAACAGGAAAGTAGCCAGTCTCGATAAAAATATGGATTATGATTAAATTATTCAATTATTGTGAACTTATGAAACGGTTTATCGGTTCTAGCTGCTAGAAATCTCGAGAACTTCAAGGTTTAAACCAGGGAACTTGGTAAAAAAAAGCGGATAGTCTGATGCGAGTCGGCATCATTTGTGTGCTGAGGGAACGTGTGGGACTGAGGTGTCAAATTTGGCATTGTAATCCAAAACGGGATTAGAGAAATGGTCCCGAGGAAGTCCGCTAAATAGTGCGATTAAAGATTTACAGAAGGCACGCTAATTGAATTTAGAAACGAGCAACTACAGTAGAGTTGCCCAACCCAGCCCTATAGCCCAGTCCAGCCAGGAGTTGCCCAGCATATGCATCGATGAGGGTATTACTAAAAATGGCAGTAGGTGAACCGATTCTAGCAAACCTGTTAACTACTGTAGGTAGTTCAATTACTGTTCCTCCTCATTCTGATCATTATAGATAGAACTGTTGAACTGATACCCCATGTGTCTACTGATTTAAAAAATATGCTCGTTCGTCAGTGCACGTATGCGTGGTTGGTATGTCTGAGATGCTAAAGGTAAGTTGATGCAACACGTTGTGCATAGGTCATATACTGCTCTTTCGTTCAGCAGACCAATAGCAGCCATATTTTAGTTTCATTCTTTTGATTTTGACGATGATTATTCTCTGCAATAGTCGTGCTCCTGGGGAAACTTTCCGCGAGCCGAGCAAACCGAGCTCCTCAGCCGAGCCCGCCGAAAAGCAGACAGAATGTTTCAATCGGCGTCGCGGCATCAAATGTGAACGACCCAGCCGAGCTGAGATGACCGCAAGCCGCAAACTGAGCCAGCCGCAAGCTGAGCCAACCGAGGCATGCAATGTGAACGCACGTCAGCTCAGCTGACAGCTCGGCTGGCTCGGTTAGCTCGGCAGCCGATCAGCCGAGGTGCAGTGTGGACGCCGCTTTAGTTTGACGGTCATGCGCTGAGCAGCAAGTGACAAAGTTTCCTCGAACATGGTTACTGCAGCAGTTTTCAGCCGTTCTCCGACTTCAACATTTGAACACACATCCAGACGGCAACAATGGTAAAGACAGGAGTATATAAGTACCATCAGCGCCGCAGCCGCCGCTGCTGGTTCTTCACCAATCGATTTCCTGTGGTTTTTTTGTTTCCACTGCTTGACTTTTGCAGTTTTTTCCATGTGTTGATATCAAATGTAAAGCTGAAGTATAGACGAGGGGGGTCACGTTGAAAGCTACAGTAGGGGGACTGGGCCTTTTTTAGGCTGGTCAAACCCCGTCTCCCAGTCACCATAATGGAGCAGGAGGTCTGAAAGTCGTCAACTGGGAGGGCCCCTCCAACTTTGGCGCCTCATATCTAGATATATGCTGGAGATAAGAACTTTTTGCTACAGGCATTCGATTCCTCATTCATTTGCAAACACGCTGATATGTCGTTGATCGAAAAGGACCGGAAAATTAGTCACTCATGGCCGATATTGCCCAACCACTATCGAAAAATGTTTTTTCGCGATAATCCCTTGAAAATCGAGTTTGCACAAAAACCACGTTTGCATCACTCTCACCACTCGTGGGTGCATCGAATTCATACTTAAAAATGAGGGGTTAAAAATTAAAGTTTGGTCGTTTGTTTTCCACAGGACGAACCTTTCTGAAAGCCTGCCTTAAAATTTAAAAAATAAAAGCCTGCGCGGGTCTGCGTTTCACCCACACCCTCCAAAAGCGGTGGGCTGTGAACCCTGCCGGGTTGACAGGGTTCACAGCCCAGCCGCCATCGTTTGAGGAATTCGATGTCGAATGTGCAAGGTTTGACTGCTTGCCGGCCAAAAGCGGGCTCTGGTCCACAAAAATTACAATAAGGCATGGCGGCCTCGACCCACCGCTCTGTCACCTAACCAGAAAGACCCTGCTCGCCAGCTCTGGCACCAAAACGGTCCCTGCTTGTTTGGTTTCTTAGAACTCTTGTTTTCAACAAACTGGTGAATTACATGTTAACGAAATAGGCTTCCTAGCCGCCCCTGACTTTTCTAAAGATCATTCGAGACCAGCAAATTAGCTTTACTGTACTTCCAAAGATCGCACTTGAAAAACAGCAATCAAACATCTGCTGACGTGAAGCATGACGAACACAGCTTGCACCCTGACACGTTAGTTAGCTTAGTGCATCACTCAATAACAACATCTATCACTCCTTCTTTCGACCTCGGCAGATCTTTCGATCAAGTCGCAGTGCACAAAATGATTGATAGAGCGAGGCAAGTGCCCCCTGGACCCTCCATGAGCACAATAAATAATATGCCCTTTTCTCTTAATCAGTTTACGTAATGAGCCAAGATAACGCCATTTCCAGGCCTACGCATGACTTATGCCGAAGGTGCGTTTTTAAGGCCAACTCGCGGCTAAAAATATTAGCTAATCAGTCGACACAAGCATAGCTTGCAGCACCCTACTTAATTATTATGCTCCTCTTGAATACATAACACAGCAATTTAAATGTTTCATCCATTTTCTCACACAAGATGCCGTAAATCCTTGCTTGGGGATATAGTATTTCAAAGGCCTCTCTGGTCAGGGGATATAAATGTCGCATATGATTTTCAGCACATCTAAGGCCCATATCGTATCCATGTTGGCGCTCAAACAAATTTCAGCACCTTTGTCTGAAATGGAAGCACACAAACGAGGGATCACACAGTACACTGTCTAACCTAAGTCCTAATCCTGTTATTCCTGTAATAAGAGTCTTAACTCTGGGAATCTGTGTAAGTGAGGATTTACGAAGATGTTGTCTTCGTAAACACATACCTAATCACCATAATTCCAACACAACTTCCTTTCCTCACGTATAATCCACATAATATGATTGACATTGTGTGCTCGGATAAGCAATCCACTAAATTACGACCCCCCCCCCCACATTGTCCGGACTTCACCCTGCTGTTTTTCCATGCGCCATAGCGAACCGTTTGGACTGTTTCTATTTTTATGTCCACTAATTTGAAAGAAGCAAGTTTTCCACCTCCGTTTTCCATGACCGAATCTATGTGGACTACACGCAATAAAACCCTTACTTTCCATGTGCCCACGGTCTCGACTATTTTTGCTGTTAAAAGTAATAGTCTAGAATTACGAAAACCGTGGGAACTCAATGCATTAGTGTTTTCTAAAATGAGAATATGGCAAACGAGCACAGAAATCAATTTGACCTCACAATTTAACTTCATTGTCACTTTGACTCCCGAGCGAGTCTTATTGAGGGATGTAGAAGGCCTTACCTCTCCAATCAAAAAGGACATTGGAATAAGCAGAGCGTCAAAAAGCTTGTCTTGCAATGCATGTTTCCGCTTTATTAGCACCCCCCCCCCCCCGCAAACTCATTACTGGGCTGTGCACGGCGGGAAGAGCAGCACAAAATCCAGAGCAGCCAATCAGACCTCATTAACACCTCATGCCAGGCGAGCCTTCACTCATCAGCCTGAATACAAGATTATGGTAATGCTGAAAAGAATTTCGTACGCCAATTAGTGGACCTGTGCTTTTCGAAGGAATAAAACGAAAATAATTATTAAACACGAGATAATTTCAAGTTTAGGAGCAGTTTACACATTTTTTAGCGTGAGCGAAGAGGAAGTGAAAATAATGTTGATATGGTGACGCAAAATAATATTTTCCCCACGACAGTAGGTCAGTCACGTACAATCAGACAAACTTAGGAACTACAATCTCAAATATCTGACACTTGATCATCAATGACAGAAAATGCTCATAATTAAATAAGATATGCCTAAAGCAAAGTAACACTCGTCGATTGTCCGGTCTCATTTTTATAAGCCTTCGTATTCGATGACGTGTTGATGGACAGGGCTGATTCGCGCAAAAGGATCGATTGGGGATCGAGATTGAGATGATTATCGAACGATCCGAGTGAAATTTGTCTTCCATTTCTGACCACCAAGGGCAAGTTTAATGACGAATTAGATTGCCGCCAGTAACGATGTACGCAAACAAGAAAACCGCGTCGTACTTTCGGGCAAAGCAAGAGATACCAATAAAAGTGAAGACAATGAGCAGCAACGTTGGCCACGTCCAAAGCTACTACGACTCGTTGTTTCAATTTAGCCAATGATAAAATCTTCATAGCCACCGGAAACGTAATTTCTAGAGGAGCCATTTGGCCACCGCCCTTGTAGTCCCAATGAATGCTGTCAGCTGCGATCAGTAAGATATGCAAGACGATCAAGGGAATCGTCTCGCACAGTTGCAAGTAGGAGAGTTGTTTCAATAGATACCAATACTCTGAGCCTGCGTTTGAATGCGCCCCATGGCTGGCCAAAGTCGGAACGGTTCTATTGGAACTGCTGTGCCGACGGAGACTCCGTGCAGCCGTTCGTCGCAACCCGATCACGGCCATGACAGTAGCCATGATCATAAGCATGGCACCGACAGAGGTGAGAGAATGTCGGATCAGATTGTATGATCGATAGCCCGGCCCTTTACCCCATTCTGTCCAAATGGGCATGTAACGAATGGGTGACGTGCGATTATCGTACATGATTGTGTGGGCGAAAGAGGATGGGAGCCAAATGGATATGGATATACAAAAAGCGCTAATGAGTACACCCCACACAACGCAGGGGCGATTAATGGTCGCAAACTGAGTGGGAGCCAAACAAGCTACCGCCCTCTCGAACGATATGAACAGGGTTATGATATTGACCATAGTCGGAAATATGTTGTCGATTTTAGCACTAATCACCGCGAAGAATGTGGCCCACGAATGTGAATAGAGAAAGGCGGGCGACATGTAGTCACGTACTGCCCTCTCAATCATCAGTGCCATCATGGGCAGCTCGATCACATTGATAATACGATGATACATAAAACTGACCGCATCGAATTCTCTGCTCGAAAATGTCCACAAAGCCAGCACAGCGCTAGTGATACCGATTAGACCACCACTCAAATGTACAATCCATTTCACACAATCGACATGACGTTGGAAAAGCTTGAATGCCCAAAATGCGCATCCATATTCCAATAGTTCATCCTCGCTCCATAAAGATTGACGTTGCCAAGTTTCAAAAAGTTTTTCATGATATTTACACGAAATCATTAAAGAAGAATTAGCCATCTCGACCTTTCTTAATCAGTCGCCTCGAGGAAGAGTGCCAATGCCAAAATCGATCTGCCCGGAGCTAACTAATTTCAATTACTCGAGGATAGCAGTTGGTCTAGTTTTCACCAATGTCTTATCCTATCCTCAGAAAGACTAACGATCTCTCCACTTAGGGCAAAAAGGTTAGCACTGCATCCCTGTATTGTCCAATATTTTGCACACTGTGTTGTTAACAAAGGAAAGAGAAGCTGGTCCGCCACTCCAGCAAAACGAGACTGGGACTTTGCTTTCAAAAAATAAGTAGGGCGCCAATAAGATGATAGCGAACCCTACTAATAACACTTGAGCTCCTTATACTGTACGCCGACGACGGGAAGGGATGGCTGAAAAATAAAATCTCATCAATCAGGGAACCGTGACTGCAGATGAACCAATGTCAGTTGGTTGCCACTGGCGACCTCATTGACTAGTCGTATCGCAATTAGCTAGCACTCTCGCCTTCCAGACCCCGTAAATAATTGAAAACGCTGCAGTAGAGCCGTTTAGTCAAACTTTTTCTGAATGAATCCCTCGAGGCTAACTAGTCCACATTTTTTTGCCGGTTCGCACAGAAAACCAACTACGTTTTTTAGAGCTAGCTACCTAATTACCGTTGCTGCTTCAGCCTGAGCAAGCTATTGCAGATTAGGAAGCCAAAACTCAATAATTTAATTATGAAAGGCCACATCGATCGAAGCATCATGGACAGACAATGACGTGGACCAAATCGTAAATCATGTATTTCTCTTTCAGGCAGCCCAGCTTACCAGACGGGCAGAGTAGTTCGATTTCGAGCTTACCATGTCCGGGCATATTGACTCGAACTCTTCGTCTGGTCAGGTGCACGCGATGCCTGAGTAATGGTTCTGGCAGGGCCCACACGCCATCAGGGCCGTTATCAGTGCGAACATGAGCTCGTTAATTTGTGCTCATGATAGCGGATATGGTTCGTGTTGGAACAATGCCAGTCTAATCACCAAGGCGTTCGGGAAGCAGATCACGGACTAGACTACGGTCATTCAGCTTTTTCCACCTGAGCAGGAACGCCCTCAATGAATAGCCCCAGTGGCAGGGTGTGCCATGAATGCAGTGACTACTCACGCTCAGATAATCGTTTGGCATAGGCGCCTCGGGTATGTGCCAGCTGGTGTTCCTTCTTCCTGCACCTGCCTTGAGTAGAAACTGTTGCTGGGTTCGATTTTTTGCGTTTTCCTTCTATGGAGTGAGAACCAGTCAATAAAATCTGCACACAGAGATGGATGGGCGAGAGTGGGAGGAAGGGACGGGCGTTCTTTATTTTCATTTCTACACACACACAGGGTTCCAGAACTCATTTACCCAAATTGGGCCCGCATCGCGGAGGCGTACACAGTCAATGAAGCGCCTTGTTTTTCAAACCTATTCATTCAGAAACTAACGTCGGCTTTGGCCATTGACGTCAGAAAAGACTTTAGGGGAGTGGAATGGAGTTGATATGCTATCACGTATGCACCGAATCAATCCAATGTGCTTGACTGATTTACTTCTCGTGACAAAGACGAAATACGGATGTAAGCATAGATGGGCACAGAATTAGTCGGACGTATCCTTATTCTCTCGCCAGTTTGACACCGAGTGAGTTGAATGTTCAGAAACGAGACTCGCATGATTCTTTCTGACTGATGAGGGCGACCCCGTGTCTGGTTGCTCATTAGTTTTGGTGCTTGGTAGTCTCGACGTGGCCCCAATATCGTCTGGTTTCCAATTTTGAAATGCCAGCAGCATATGCTTGTAAAGCGAGTCTAGAAATGAAGCAGATGACCAGACCTTCTGGCTGCCCCCGTTTTTGCTGCTCTGATCGTATTTTCTTACACCAAACACTACGCAGGCGTTGTCTGAAGTACAGACTGGTGCGAGCAGCTCTGGCGAACTGCCACCTCATGCTCCATGCCTCAACAAAACCTTATCGCTAGCTTCATTCCAACCATATCGAAGCTCACCAACTTCGTCAGTCGGAGAACGATACTCGATTACCGACTGCCCTCCTTCTGGGGAATCCATTTCAACTTGTTTTGTTTCACTTTCTTTCCAGCAATGACGGCTGACAACAGGAGGTAGATCTAGAATGCATGACGCAACTTGGTGCTCGCGTTTAAATATTCTTCCTTTTCTGCTATGCAAACTGCGTCATTTTCCCACGTAGCTTTTCCAAACTGACAAAAAACTAACATTTTGATAAATGAATAGCCCCTCTTTTAAGCATTACGTCACCTACGTGCGTAAATCGTCTATCCTGATCGCTCATAGGCCGTTGATATGATTCTCTATTCCTGGCCTATTCCGTTGACGAATACAGTAGGACACTGTACTCTTCCATGTAGACCTATCGGTTTCCAATAACTTTAACTCACCCATATTAGCCACGAGACTTTTCATGCGAGAATGCAATTCTTGCAAAACGGTTTCGGCATTGCGTAATGGATTATTGGGCTCATTCGTACCCAAAGCACCGACTCGATGCTTAATTTCTTCCAGTCTCTTCTCTCGTTCAGCCATCATAGCTGCCAGACGTTCGCTGAAAGCTTCTGTAGAGAAAACGTAATATTAGTTCTTTGCAAAAAAATCATGCAAAGAAATAGCTCTTTATCTTACTAGCTTTATCAATTTGAGATGATGATGAGTCTTGACTGGTAGTTTTTTGTGAAATCAAAGATATCTTTTTGTCCATCGTTAATCACCATTAGTTTGGACAAAAACTGATCTGAACCTCTGTACTTTGACTGCGCAAAGATTCAATGGAGTCCGTAAGCAGGAAGACAAAATCAGGCCTAAGAGAAATTAGACGCTGTGGACTGAGTCTAGCTGACGGAAGACTAGCATTGCAGACGCGAACCCGTGTCTTCCATTGTTAACTCGACTGGTGACACTCAACAGCTGTCCAACATGAAACGATCAACAAAATCGAAGGTCTGGCGCAGATGTTGCAATGGCTAAAGTACCGAGAGGGAAAGGCTATTTTCAAATTTGATGGATAGGTGCAGACGGTTTTGTGGCATTGTTTTCGACATTTCGACCTAAGAAACTTGGTTTGACGCTCTGCCTGAATGAGCATATCCGACGCGGCATTTAGCTCAGTGTTTTTACTTTTTCCATATCGTGTGTCACATTGTTGAAGGCCTGTAATGCCAGGACGAACATTCCCACTCAATGTCTCCCTTTCACACGCAGACTCCTTCAGTGACATTCTTGGCAGGAGCATATGACTCACAGGAACGGCCTACACTTTAGCTACAGTACACATGCACATCACAAGTCAGCAGCCCACCTACCATTAGCCCTACAGTATATTGCGTCCTAGTTCAAGGTCATAGGAAGACCAGGAGCCCATTCAGGTGACTACTTAACTTGCATAACAAATTACTCGTGGCCTGATGTGAGCAGGGTATTCATAAAGAAGTGGTCATAGTATACGATGCAGACATCCATAATTTCCTAACTTTGGTCCTAACTTCTTTGCTTAAAGTTATTATAATGATAGCATCTGCTCCGTACATGACCGACTCGACCATACTGATAATCAGTGCCGAATATTTGGAGCCATTGAAAATAAGTATGGTCGTTCTCCACAGTACAATGTCCACACCCATTATAGCGCTCAATATGAAACTAATCAATAACAAGTTCTTTTCTGCAGTTCGTAAACGTTCAGCTTGACGAGCCAATGATTGGGCTGATCGATTTTTCGATACCGATGTGGCTTGCAAAAGTGCAAATTGACTCGATCGTTTACGATGCATAACCCGTATTTTAAAATAGCATATAGTATAGGATGGTAATGATGTGCCGATGCACATCACTTCGTAACCGAGCCAGTACCAAGTAAAAAATTTGCTAAAATCATTGGCATTCACAGCATCCCATCCAACTGTAACTGGATTGAAATAGAACCAATTCTCTTTGAATTGAAGCAGAATGCACACATGCACCGCATTCAGGATCCACATCGAAGCGATCATGATCACTGTCCGACGAAATGAGAACCATTCTTGCGTACGAGTCGGCTTCCATATGGCCAATAGTCGGATGAAGGCCATGGCTGGGAAGTGGGCATAACTTACGGAGAAAAAGAAGTTATAAAAATGGCCAGCCCAAATGTTCCACGTTGTTGCACAGTTGGGGAATTTCATGATGGTCAGTGCAAACCCGAAAGTGTACATGATCAGATTACTACAATTACTTATGCTTAAGCTTATCAGCCACAAGAAAAATGTGTGCCTAGACCATAGACGCCATTTACACAAGACAAAAAATGCCAGATAATACAATGATTGTAAGACCGAGCATAAAAGCAATAAACTCGACCCAGCAATCCGTCTTTCCATAACGGACAAGTTATACGGCGAATAGCCGTGAGACACGGCCGAAGTGGACGTGCACGAACTCATGATCAGCATACCATGCACCTTTTTAACTGACCATACCCCACGTGGCGCCAGTGAGCAAATGCCGTGTGCAACTGGGCGAAAGCAAGCAAAAAGTCAACCGTCCCCTTCGATCGATTCTTACTCTTCCACACCAAAAAGGAGAGTAGTGATAAAAATACGGAAACACGCACCCGAAAATGAGTTCTTTCTTTGGTATGCCGCTGAGAATGGTATTTCAGGTCTGAAGAAGAAGATAAAAGTGAGGACATATTTTACAAGGAATACTCGGGCCCGCGAGAATGCCATCAGCGAGCTCCAGTCGAGTGCTGACTGGTCTAGAATGCCATAGCTAAGCACAAAAGGACCGTAACTAGCGAATAATTAGAGCCCGAGGAAGCATCCCTTTGTGAATGAGCAAGCGGTTTTTTAACATCACTTTACTTAATTGACGACAAAATGTGCCCGTTTGAAACACGGTTAGGAGCCTGAGAAAGCGTCAGGTGGCTGAGCTCGTCCTCTGGTGCAATGTTGCCGCCTGGAATGAGGCCAGTTGTAAATGAAACCACTCTTTTGTCACTTGGAAAACGCTCAGTTTGTTCTTTTCAGGTGCAAAAACAAAACCAAGCACTCATTATGAAGTTGTCGATCGCAGACATGGCCGCCATCTTGTCATGACATGCTTTATTAGGTCTTGGAGCCCCTGACTAGACTTATCATTACCAGATCAGTAGGAAGCTGGATTATCAAGTCAGATATTCAAATGTCTTGGACACCTGGGGGCCTTCCCAACCTGACCAATAAGCCACCACGACACGAACGAGATAGATCATACAGTACAGCGGAGGGAAGTCGAACACCCACTCTCCCTCCTATGGTTAGACACAAGTAAAGTTGAGTGTACCGAACAGTCCCCTAGGTGGTGTGCCCTCTGTACACGGACCAGTCCGCTGGTTCAGCCAGCCATCAGTAAATTAGTTCCTAGTTACGGAATTAATTTTCTCGACTTTGGCACGTAAACCTATCGTATTTGTCTCATATCTAGCCCAGGTTATTATTGGTTTTAATCAGCAGCTTCATTTCCTACTTCCTTTTCTGTACGACTGTATGAGTCGAAGTCTCTGCTGCACACAGCACCAATGAAATTATCTCATACTCACGACAAAGTATTTCGTGTAAGCCTGTTACACTTGGCGGCATCCCATTGAAGAGGACTAGCATTCTTAACATCGATTCAACAAATTCCAGACAGATAGGCACTCGTAATTTCGAACCTGGTTAAGTCGACCAAAAAACGGATGAGATTGGATCGAAGCAGGTAAAGAATGCAATCGAAACGTATTTTCTCCAACGCGCGATATCGCCTTTGTGAAAAAACTGATCCAAAACACGCCTAGCAACCATATAATGAACGAAAACAGACAACCTAGTTCCAAGATTTACGATTTCCTTTTTCCTAAGATTCGTCCATTTCGACGTTAAATCATGAACGAAAAATCCGGCATCCTAATAATGCACTATAGCTAAAATATTTATGACCGGACATGACGCTGAGAAACGCGAATCGGTTTCAAGAAAAAAGAGCGAATGTTTGAAAAGCGCGCGTCGAATTTCCGTAAAAGGCCTTATATTTTTGTGGAAGTTGCATAAAAACTTTAATTTTTCTCGCTTCCTCACTCATGTCCGTGCCAGATGCTTGTGGGCAAAAGCGTGGGTCAACGACTAATCGAATATAAGCTAGCACTTTCCCATTTCCCTGTTCCGCTAGACCTAAGTCACGTTTTGCCCAGTTAGACACTTCACGAACATGCTCTCTCACGAAACAAGTGCGCAAGTGGATGTGACAAGTGCTCGCGGGCACTGCACCTCATCCAGGCCGACATTCTTCAAGCCCAAAATAACCAATCATGATCAGCCGGTTTCGACCTGTGACGAAAAACTGACGCTGGTGACGCAGGTGATCCATGTGAAAGGTTGGCATGGCGGGTGTACTGTAGACACAAGAATCTAATAACAAGTCGAGAAAAATGTAGGCGTCCTAATTAACTGTGCAGCAGTTAGAGCTCGCCCAATTATAGCCCACCACATCCATGCCTCATTCGAGGTGGGGCTATGTACTTTTATTTCTGCTGTTTACAGTCACTCAGCGGGCACAAAAACAATCATCATATCAAAAGCAGTCTGGCCCTCAGCATTGGCTAGTCGCCATGCACTGCGTCCAAATTCTTTTTAAAATTTTGCAGCCAAGAAGCCGTATGAAAAAGTAAGAGAATTAGGGCTTCCATAATTGAATTGAGTTTTAAAGTAAAGGTCTTCTTTTATTCTCACCTAATCGCTAGCACTGGCGACTTTAGAAATGTAACGCATAGAATAGGAATACTAGCGGATGAGAGAAAACAAAATTAAGTTTTTTATTTCACGTCGACGCATGCATAATCTCATTTTCGCGTGCACCCTCCTCATCCATTCTGTGCACCAAATCTAATCGGACTGTGCGCGGGAGTAGCATCGTCGTTTCTCGCTCCACTTAAAAATGTTTACTCGACAACACTTCCTCAAACAGAGGACCATAACTGGCCAGCACTGCTCTTATCTTGAGTTCACGCCCAGATTGGTAAGCTCATCAACAACTATGCTAAGCGCACGGCTTAGAAAGGTCGATTGAGGGCTATACGGTGCGGAAGAACGGTCATGAGCGAGATGAAAAATGTAAGTGAAAGAACAGTCGGCTACGAAATAAGTAGCTTACCTCGGCGATAATAATTGCCATATGGGAAGAAAATGTTGTCGCAAATGGTAGGAGGTCAATCGAGAACTTAGTGGGGGGCTAAGATTGACCAATTATTATCACCCGCCCTACATACTCATTAGCTGGAAAGGGAATGAAAAATTTCTTTTTAAACACCCGACATCCATGCCGCCGCCAAGGAAAATTTAAATTATACCCTTTCAAAATAAACCAAGTTTTAGATGGCAAATATTTTGTCAAACCAACTGACAAACTGAGCTTTTTATAGTTAGTCCATTTCGCTAGTGTACGCCCTTGGTAACCTATGCACTTATAAATAATAAGACCATTTGACTAATAGAAGTAGCAGGAAGTCTTTTCGAAAACCTCCACTCCACTTGACACACCCCTGTCCCTCGAGCAAAAACGAGTAATAACCACCTCCATAAAGTAAACTTACCCGTACGCCATCAGCTTAGCCAATTCCCCCTTTAGTAGCAGTAGCTGCTGAAAAAGCTCAAAGGCTTTATTACTCATTAGGAAAAGGGCCAAAGTTTTAACTGCTCGTTTGCTTTGGCATAAAAGCTGCAAAAGGAGCATTTGAAGAGAACGTGAACTGTGCAGCGGGGAAAATGCATTCTCGTAGACCCATGAGGAATGACCTTAGAATGGATGGGTCTGGAGATGCAAGTGCAGCCAAACGTGATTGCCAGACATACTACAGTCAGCCAAGATGTCACGGTGGCTATGAATCTTTCTACCGCAACTGTATAAGAGATGGCGAGACGACTGTCGCCCACGTGGGGCCACAAATGTCACGCCCACAACGAGACAATGTGTTAAAGGCCGAGTGCTAGACTAACTAATTGCTGTCGGTAGGCTGTCTTATCACAGCTGCGATCACTACGTCACCAGCTTATGCCGATCAGGGCACAAAGAGATAAGCGTCTCGCCCATCAGCCATCACAGAACAATAGACGAATCGTCTACCTAGCAACCATAGGCGCTGTGTTCAGCAGGGCTTGCCTAAAGTCCAATTTCCAATCCATCCGAGTCACACTTTACCAACTGGCAAGCCTCAGTTACTGTATTTCCCGCCAATCGCATTTTCTGATGGATTCAAGCCAACGAAACTATTATGACCCGATTCGTCAAGCACGCCGTCTCTCTAGTGGCACGGCTAGAACTCATTGATAGGAGAGGCACATACCCTTCCTTGGTGTCCACTCTCATATTCACAAACCGACACCCCGTGTTCGAGGGAAATAGAAAAACCATTCGCCTTTCTACCGGCTCCCGCCGAGCCAATCTTGCTGTTTTCATCAATCGAACATAAAGACAACCACCCGAAGTATAATTGTCTAGAAGTAATAATTTCATTGGTCAAGGAAGTTCCATCAGCCGAAACCACCACTCTCAACGTGAAGAATAAGTACGCACGAACTTACGCTTCGATGCTCGAGCTTATACCTCGGCCAAAAATGAGATGCCCGAAGGCAATCGGCCCGCAGCGACTCATCAATGCCAACCATGTTTTTTCGTTGGGCTATCATTGAAATGGCTCGTCAAACAACGTCCATCCGCGAACGCCCCATTAAACTCTTCGAAGCGTCGAAAGCACCCAGCCAAACTCATCCTTGCCCATCGCCCAACCCACGTCATTCATCCCATTCACCATTACCAACGAGTACCAAAAAGAAGATCTTCACGGTCCTTATTCGGCACGAACCACGACTCGAAGTGCTCCTTTGGAGGAGCACGACAGAACACTCCAGCAGAGGCCATGGGCCAGTCTTTAATCAGACAAGTAACCGAAGAGTGATAAGTGTACAAAAAATGGATGGGGATTGGTGTGTACTATTGGCACATTGGATACGGTTAGAAGTTGGGGTATAGTTCAAACACGAAAATAGTTTCTATCATGAAGCCAACCTTTGAATGGACCTCATTCGTCTTATACTGGTGATCAATTAGTGCACCTGGCCTTGCGTAATCAACCTAGCTCGTCCTCGGGTTGAGCATGGTATACAAGTATACGGGTAAACCAGCTTCTTCCCAAAGGTATACCAACGTGATAAGTTTCAAAAGACCGCCTGACTATGTCACACTATCCTCCAAACACTAAAACGAAAAGCAATAACCTTTTTCAGTGAGCACAAAATAAGTGAGGTCCCGCGTCTCTCGTTTTTATGCAGCCGCACCACACAGTTGAAAACCAATCGAATAAGCGAACCTAGCTCAATAATTTTCACCACAACCTCGTGCACTAAGGCGAGACTAGCATTAAAAAATGACACGCAAAAAACTGCAGCTGCAGTCCACAGGCGTAGTCGGAAAGGACAAAAGGACCACAAACTACCCTTACAAAATGCCCTAATCATCATTCATATTTCAGTGAATCAACAGAGGCCTAGGCCCTTCTCACCCTCGAGGTATCAATATGACCTAATAAGTGCTTCGCCCTTACCATACCCCGGGACCTTGGCATCATCCGAATGTGTAAGACGAGTCCAGATACAACCACGGCGGCTGGGCTACTGCAAAAACAAGTCCACGTACGGAAATGTATCTGATGAGAAATGTATAAGATTTTCAACGATAACAAGACCAAAACGGAAATAAGCCGCGAGGGAGAAGTAGACTCACACTCGCTTGCTATCGACGCCTTGAGCAGCGTGGACACCAGTCACGCCTAAGCACTCGGCCGCGCTTCACATATGGCGAGTGGTCAATAAACTGGAATAATAGACCAAGATGACACGCGTTCAGCCAAAGATGATCGAGCATATAAAACCTTCTCAGCAGCCGAGAAGAAGTTGAGATGAAAAAAGAACGAGTAAGTAGGCTGGGCACGAGTCCGGGTGACGTAAGCGGGAGGCCAGAAATCGACGACCTGAATTAGCAATGGTGAGGAGGGAAGACGAGATGGGCAGCCAAAGCCAGTACTGGCACGTGTCGGAGAGAAATGCAATGTGATAAAGTGAATTCGGTTACTCTATTATCACAGACCAGTCCTTGCTACGACCACTAACAAATCTTAAAGATTAGCATTCCGAGTCGGCCAAACTACTTCGCACACACAAATCTCTTTTCCGTTTTTTTCACTTCACTTTCACTTCGAGCAGATGACGCAAGTTGAGCTGGGAAGAAAAGATTAGCTGAGATGATATTAGTGCCATTATACTTCTTTGGCATTCCTTGCAAGTCATGCAAGCGTGCACAGCCTTACTTATTTACTATTTTCTAATTACTCTCCTCATAACGCGGTTGACAAGATTGTGGAGAAAGGCATGGAATGTGCTTTGCCTATGACTGGTGCCTTCATACAGTCAAAAGCCGGACACTTTGAAAAAGCAAACCAGACCCAACCCTCAACAGCCAAGTCTCGCGCGCTGAACTGCGAAGTAAAGAGCACAAAAATAGACCAAAAAACGCACGAAGAATCACTGCTATTACAACTAATTTCTGTAGAAAATTAGCCCATTTGTATGCCATAACCCGTTGCTAGATGAGCTAGGTTAATTGTATTCACGAGATCAGGGTGCACCCAGACAAGCACATGCTGTATTAAACTTTCAATCAGGCGACGGCATGCACTTCAAACGTTCGTACGCCGCTTTCTCCAACAGCTTTCGATGATCAGGATGAGCGATTTTGATCAGCTCGTATGCTCGTTGTCGAAGATTCTTACCAAACAGGTAAGCTATGCCGAATTCGGTGACCACGTAATGAACATGTGCTCGCGAAGTGACCACGCTAGCTCCTTGTTTGATAAACGGTACAATTTTGGATTCTCCTTTCTTTGTAGTCGATGTCAGGGCCAAGATTGGTTTGCCTTGCAAGTCAAGTCCCAAAGAAGCCCCGCGTAAATAATCCACTTGACCACCAACGCCTAAAATATAGTTTGCATAGAATCGGTGAATCGGTGGAAATGTCTTTGAATTTTTATCCTGTGTCTTCGCTCCTAGAGCGCATGTATTTGCTTGGGCGATGAGCAAAATATGACTGTAATATGATGACTATGCGGTAAGGTAATGAACAAAACTTACCAGAATATAATCGAGTGCCAATCGAATCTGATACAACTTGGCCGGTCATATCTATTTCTATGCAAGAATTTATTGCCGATACTTTCGGATTTTGACGAATAATAGTCGTGTCATTGACCCAAGCAACGTCGCCCATAACTGAAGTGCAACAGAATAACAGAGACCAGTCAAAACTCTATTGCAACTCCGACTAACTTAGCAAAGGATAATCATCTACAAAATCAAATAGACGTCTCGATCCAAGCAGAAAAGTAGCCACTAACTTTCCGGGCCTAATAACTTTTTTCGAATTATTGACTACGCCTTTCTCAATCAATGGCAGCAAGCCATCCGAGAACATTTCCGTATGCACACCCAGGTCCTTATGATTACCCAAAGCGTGTAAAGCAGCATCCGGAAGACTTCCGATGCCTAAAATTATCAACCTTATTGGTTCCATTCAATGATAAAGCGAGGACCACACTCATACCCATTTGCAAAGTGGCTCCATTATCGATTAATTCTTCAGCAATGAACTTGCCGATTTTAGTTTCTTCCGGAGTTGGGCAACGTGCCTCGTGATAAGGAAGGTCAAAGTCCTGCTCTACAATTGCGTCCACTTGTGATACATGCACGACAGTATCGCCAAATGTGCGAGGCATATTTTTATTGATAACGGCTGAAAAACATTTGCATTACCCCCACAAACCGACTTAACAGCTCTCACCAATAATATAAGCCGCATTTTGCACCGCAGCACGAGTGCAATCCACCGAAATACCCAACGAGCAAAAACCATTTCTGTCCGGTCGTGATAACTGTATTAATGCCACGTCCAACTTGATCACTTTACGTCGGAATAACCAATGCGTTTCGGATAGGAAAATTGGCACGAAATCGGCTCGTCCCTCGTTGACTGCTTGTCGATGATTGGGCGAAACAAACATGCTGTTGCTTCGAATGATTCCTTCAAAAAAGAGGTCAGTGAGCGCTAAGAGTCATGACTGGCTGAGTTCAAAACCCACTCGGCGTTGTCCAGGTGTATCATTAGTGGACATGCAGTAGCTGCAGTGTGATAAGCCCCTCGCAATACCTTCGAAGGCCCCCGCAACTTTGCTCCCGCCTCCTATCGTTATGGTTGACCTAACAAGCTATTGGCGAAGGAGCTTCACCCAAATAGGATATTCAAAAAGCCTGTATTTACCATTGTATTCCGGCTTCGTCCACTTGGCCTCTCCCTCAATGCCGATATGATGCAGTTTGATATCCTTCAGCTTATTGGCCACAGCATGATCGCAAAGAGCATTCAATAAAACAGTGGGTGTCGCTGATATGCTGTGCACAAAGACATCGTCCCCTGTAACGAGACAGCCGAAACTGTAGCAAATTTCAAAACATTTCCAACAAGATTCAGTTATGCTTACCTGATTTCACAATCTTTACAGCTTCTTCAGCCGAAAGTCGTTTCGATTTTCGACTCGGAAGGGTTGGTATTTGCGAATGGTGGGACTCCGAAAAGAATTTCACTGCTAGACTTGGTTTCGTCCATGATTTCGAGAACAACCGCAGCATGCAGTTGTAAGCCATCAATCAAATTTCTAAAAAAATTGAATCAATCAATTTTATTACCAGTCTCAGGTTGGTCTAGTTATATAGATTGCCACGTAGCCTTGACTGCAAGTGGGTGAGAAACGAGAGTGTAAAGCATCATGAGGAGCAAACACGAAATTGTAAGCCACACTTGCAGGCTAGCGTCTGCCACAAGCAATAATGGCCGTGAATGGCAACCAGGGTCATACTGACCAAACTCGGAACCCATGAGTGGACTGGGAAACTCGAGCTTTAGTGCACTTACGATTGGCCGATTCAAGTAGCCAGAGCATTCACAAAGTCAACCTTAGTGCAATACCTTCAATGAGTGGGTTGCTTATCCTGTGATCTGCCAAAGTCACGAATACAGCTCGATTTTTCTATCTCATACCAGCAATAAGTTCCATGCACATTCCTCATCCGGAGTGTCAGTCACTCACAGCAAAGGTTATCTTACGCCTTGTTTCTCGCGACGTATCGATCGACTCCTCCGGAGTTTCAAGAGGCCTCCCAGACGAATGCACTTAGAGTTGGCACAGTCATGTGTGCCATGTCCTGCTACAGGCGAGTAATCTTGTCGGATAGGCTTAGCTCCCATGCTAGCCGATCATATGCCTAAAAATAGAACAAGTCACAGTGAATGACGTGAATGATGGTGCAATCATGGGTGCTTGAACTGTGATGGACAGTATTTCACCAACGAATCTGTGAAACAAAAAGAGATCGGCTAATTTGCCTTGTCTTTCCTAAATCCTCGACGCAAATCTGTCCTCTACCCTCCCTCTTCGCAGCTGATTTTTCTTGTAGGTTGACATCTATCAATACAATTATGCAATAAAGTTTATGGTATCAAAATTACCGTATATATCGAGTTTGACGATCTCTAATCCTCTTCAGCGAATGACTTCAAAAGATAAGACTATACCCTAGAACACTAGTCACACTACCATGCAAAATCATTGCACTACCTGTGCGCACGGGTGGTTTGCCCGTTTGAATAGCGCAGTGAAGATCAAGAGACTCCACGATAATAGTCCCTTCACCACAGCCTGATGATGACATGACGACATGACATGACTAACATTCATTTTTGCAGTCAGTCAGTGTGAAATGATACAAGACTCGCGGGTTGGTCCAGGTTCGCCTCCGCTACGCTGATCCTGGGTCGCTTAGGTCTGGTTCGATCGAAGCTGGACTGTATGTCCCCATTGATATTCGGAGGGAGAGTCAATTTTGTATGGCCAAGCATGCATTTGAGCGCGTGGCGTACAAGACCATACAGTTATAAATGCAAAAAGAATTCATTTTAGACTCAGCAGTCAATATCCGTGTATCTTTCCTGTTGGAAAGAGATTTTTGGCGTTCTTATGAGCCAGGAACAATTAAAGGATGGCAGCCAAACTGACTGAGTAGACGGTCACCATGGGGTCGATAAATCATATAATGTTTCAACCAGCTAAGTCGCTCATTCTGTCGTCTCACAATCACCCTTTCTTATTTATTACTCGGACACCCATGGTGCCTTCGGACCCGTTTTCTATCTTATTTTACGTCAGCCTCGAAAGACTTCAACCAGAAAACATTTTGTCCCCACCGTCTAGTCACTTTCTTTCTGGGACTCTTTATTCTCATTGTTGGCTCGGTGTTGGGGTCGATGCCCCGCGGCGTGGTGGGTTAGATGGCGCTCCCTCCCATGTGCTCAGTTTCTAATAAGCGGTTGACTGGCTTTTATAATATTTTCCTGCACCCTTGAGAGCGGGCAAATGCTAAGGCGACGAACAGTATGTACGTTGTTGTGATTCTCACATTCACGCAAAGGCGGGTTCGGGTCGCCAAGGTGTCGCTGGAGGATCTCCAAAATGTGGCGAAGCAGGCACAGGGAGCCTTAGTTGGTCCGGCAGGCAGGTTGTGGGGCGCAGGAGCATGGGAGAGTGCACTTGTAACAAATGGGAAGTACCCAAGTTCCAGGGGTCTGTAACTGAGCCTGTGGCAAAAAGGGTTGGCATTGTTGTCAGAAGGCTCCTAGCTCTAATCGATCTGTCAGTCAAAACGAAACAAGCATTCTGAATCCTGCGGTCATGCAGATGAATCCACCTGGCAGGTAGAGCTAAGAGAAGGAGTCTGAAATAAGCGTACGGCAGGCGTGACTGCCAAGCAAGCATGCGAGTACTGGATTCCACCATAATTTGTGTATCAGACAAAGATGAGGGTGGGGGGGCCTCCGCGATATCTTGACTGATCAACTGGGGGAGCCATCGGGACCCATCGGGACCCACCAAGTAACCTTGAGGTCTGGGACTCTCCGTTTAGTTCATAGCCGAGCAGCCAACCAGCGTTGAAATTCAGCGCATTTATTAAAAATTTCTGCAAGCGTAAAATAAGACTGAGGAAGTCAAACCTTATGAGCAAGGCCGTGAGGTGACCAGCTCTCACGGCAACGTCCCTCTGCGCGTCTCAACTGGAGCACCTCCACACGAGGGCATCCTGGACTGGACACCGACTTCCTCGGACGATGGCGGGCGGGCTGTGAACCCTGTCGGCGCTCGACAGCCGGAATTGTCTACTCGTTTGGCTTCCATTTCTCCATTGGAGCACCTCTAGGGTACTAGGTGAGTCCCCCACGGCCTAGCGTGGCTGATTCACGCAGCCTCGTCAGCGGATGACTCGTTAGCGAGGGTATATGGTTCTCAAAAAAACCTCCGTCACCAAGAATCGAACCCGAGATCCAAACGGGACTGTCGCAGATCCAACTGCGCCATCTTCGACGAGGGTTCTGGTGTACGAACTGGTTGGTTCAGTTTCGAACACAGTCAGCTTGTTTGATCCAGTGACGAAGGCTTGCCAGCAGCGAGGAATTCTTCAGATTTAGTCAGCGAATCTTGGCCGTTCGAAGGTTATGCTTTCTGTCTCCGAACTGGCTGCGCACTGCGTGAAAAGTCATCGATGCAGGCGATTCTTGGAAAACAGCTATTTTGGTCTTGATGGCCATGAATGGTCATTCAGCTCTCGAAGGCAATAAAATGGGATGCTGGAACCTGCACTCGAACCTCACTTTTACCCCGCCGTGCAACACGGACAAAGTGTAAAGTGGGCTGGGGCAAGGCGAAGTCGAGCCAAGAGAGTGTGCGCATTGATTCCGTTTAGTCAGCCGTCGAATCGGTTGCGTCGAAACCTTTGATTGCATTATCGAAGCGGAATCGTCGAAACGTCGCGCGAAAAGTCAAGTCGACGTCAAAATCAAAGTCGGAAAGCAAGTCGTCGATCGCGACGATGGCGAGGCCTGGTAAGCAAATATTGATTTGTTCCTTCGGAATCCGCCGCGAGTGCGCGAATGAGCCAGGAAAATCACCGATTTCCTCTCGTATTTTTCCGCGATTGTTTGTTTCGTTTAAGAGATCAGGTCGGTCAAATTTTTCAACGCGAAAGGCATCGAGGTGACTGTGGCCGAAGATGGTGGAATCGCGGAAATCAGCGCGAAGCTGGATGGATCCACGTGCACTACGTCTATGACTCTGGTCGATGAAGATGGCAACGTAGTGCTGACGGCGGACTGCGATCCGAGCGGGGTGGCCAAGTTCCGTTTCCCGTTGAATAAGACCAGCAAGTTTGGCAAGTACTACGCCATGTTCAACGGCCAGCGATCAGACGACGCGTTCATCTACGAGTACCGGACGTGTGAGTCGAGTGCTTTGTTTCGGGATGGGGTTTGCACAGAGTCGAATTGGGGAGATCCAAACGATGCATCGTAAAGATCCCAGTATACGGCCTCCTCCCCCGCGCTGGGTCGCCAAAAACGCAAAATTGCGTCTGATCATTGCGGGAAAGGGTGGTCAAATTGTCCGTGCCTTGAACATAATAGGACCTTGGACGAGGAGGGAAGGAGGAGGGCCCTGAAACAACGTCCGGAAAGCAGTGTCACAACGCCGCTTTCGCTAGCCAGGATTGTCGCACGCAAACAACCGAGGTGACCAGCATCCACACTCAACAATTTTTTCTATTGCAGGTGGAGCCGGCGAAAAATGTTCGAACGAAAACAGCGAATTCTGCTTCGTCACCAAGGACGGGACGAAATGCGACATCGACGAGGCCACATGCGCCCGACAACACGGCGCCGCAGCGAAGAAAATGTGCGGAGGAGCGTCATCATCGTTCGATTCCCAGTGTCAAGCAGCCGCCAAAAAAGACTACAGAAACGCATGGGTCGAAGAAAAGCCAGATTGTTCTCAGAGCGGTATGTCGAAATAGTCGGTCATAGCTTGAAAACATGGACGATTTGAATTTCAGGCCTCAGTCTACGCTTCGATTCAACATCGCTGACTTCGTCTGCGGGGAGGGGGGTCTGATCTTCTTCCGGGGGGGGGGGTCGGCGACATGGCGACCCATTTTGGCTGCTTGTAAAAATTATTTTTTTTAATTTGAATTTTCCCAGCGAAAATTTAAAATCAGTTTGGGCCTTCCAAGGCAAAACATTGGGTCTTTTTTTTAACATTTAAAAATGAAATTTTTTTTTGGGGAGGGGGTGTGTGTCAAAATAGCAAAGGTACCTGCACAACCTTGCCGGGCGGGGACAGGGGGGTCTAAAAAATGAGAAGGGTCCCCCCTTTACAAAATTTTCCCAAAATCTTTCAGGGGGGGTCTACACTACCTTGGATACCCAGTCAGCGATGTTGCTTCGATTTAAAACAAAAAGATCTATGTGCAAATGTCGACGCAAGCGGATTTGCTTTGGAATAGAAAGAAATTCGCCTTGAACCTGAACGAGACGATCAACTTCTACGGGGATCCTGTGATGATCGGGGCCCTGTCACCCAAAGAAGCCCTGGACTACTTGCTGCTCGCCATGGCGGAGAAAAACGTGAGTTGCCTCGTCTTTAGAACTGTGTTATGAATCATGATTATTTATTTCAGGTCGACGTGATCGACATCACTGCGCCATTCCCTAAAAACCATCCGCTGTACCCGAAAGAAGTGGGCACGAAAGAGGTAGTCGAGGGTAAAAATGACATGAACGTGGTTCTCGAGTGGCGATTGTTCGACGACAGCCTCGGCTTCCCCGTCGGCAAGATGGCCTTGTACCAGGAAAGTAAAAAGAAAAAACGAATGATTTGGGAAGCATTTCAGGAAGATCCTGAGGTTTGGCATTGTCGTTTTCACGCGGGGCCGCGGGCATCGGCTGTTCATTTTAGATCTCCGTGCTGCTCCTGCCGTTTAATCCGAATTGGAAGAACAAGGAGGAAGTGCTGATGAACGCGGACAAGTTGGACCAGACGGCAAGGTTCGAAGTCGAGCAATACAAGAAAGGTCGTCCTATCTCGGTGTTCCTGTGCGAGGATGGCATGTCGTACTCGGCGGCCAACACGGTCATCTACACGGGCGGGGTAAATCTGGAAGTCATGATTAAACTGGCGAACAAGTCGCGCTACGGCGCCATGTCGTGGAACTGTACTGCCTCATTCTGCATACTTTGCTCGAGCTGATGACCACCGTACACGAACTGGCCAAAGGTAAGAACGCATAATGTATCTCCTTTACTGTCGTCCAGTACACGAGACTCGTTTCAGCTTTTCGTCTGAAACAGCAATCAGTGCGCGCCGAGGCGGCCAAGCCGGGCAATGCGAATGCTCAAGGTACGGTGACGACGAAGCCGGGAGGAAGTCGGCCGCGTTCGGGTTCGAGGGACAGGCGATGAGACGGTCGATGATCAAGTACTGAAGAGAGTCAGTGCGAATTATTGTCGATTTAATGGTGGTAGATAAGTTTTATGTTTGAAGGTAATAAGTTTCTTGAAGCAAATAGGGTTTTTTGAAGCGGAAAATTTTTGTTCGAATCCAATACGTTTCTTTGAAGCTAAGTTTTTTGAAGCTAACAAGTTTTCTGGTTCGTAACTTTTCTGACCCACCGACCCCTTGATGAATCGTATGATCAGTAACGCTTTGAAATGATTTATTTGATCAAGTGCTGGTGAAATTCGCCAAAAACCCAGGTGGATGTTTTCAGAACAGGATGTCTAGGTTGCTGAAGCATGGACCTGGGTCGAGCTTGTTCACAGCCGTCGACGGGGTCACTTGATCTTCGAATGTGTGGCCTTGGCCCTGTGCAATCCCCTGTTTTGCATTTATCTTTATTATCGGACATACCTGTTTTCTGGATAGGATCGGGTTGTTTCTGACATGATATAAGGCCGTGTATTTTTTTGTTAGTCGGATGTTTTTAATTTTGAAAGTAAAAGTCCCTGATGGCTCGTCTTCCTTTCCGAAACTCGTATCGCCGATTTACGCCTAATCGTCGCCGTACTTTGGGTAAGCACTAATCAATGTGGTGTAGTTGTCAGCAATCCCTATCCCTAGACAGGTCGACCATCAACCAAAAACCAACTTCACCACACGAGTACCCCCTGCGCCTGCCAGGCTTGGGGACAGTAAGCTGTCCTGAGTCCTTAGACTGAAGAGGATTTGAGCTCCTGATCTACCCGCATTGCTAAGCAAATAGCTGCTGGGTCCATCCCTGTATAACGTTGGAGCTTGCACCTCCTATCCTACTGTAGGTTCGTAAATCTATAGCAGCCGCAGTGTTCGTAAATCTATAGGAGCCAGATTGTAAAAGCCAGTCGGGTACGTATGGGCCATGATACTGATGGTTTTCTGAACAATCAAAGAAACTTGCTCTTTGAATTTCATATCACAGGAACTCACAATACAATACCAAGCTATTTTACCTCATCGAAGAAATCCAGTTTCTGACCGGTCAAATACAAATCTGGATGGGAGGGAAGTACAGTATGGCCGTAGCGAAAAAGGATCGACTGGGATTTTGAGATGCTGAAATCGAGACCGGCTGATATAACAATGGGATCTTTTACAGCTTTGATCTCATCCCACATAAGGAATCACATCGGGCACATCGGGGACACGGCTGAGACTTGGGCAGCTTCGAAACAGACATTTATAAAGCATGTTTTTTAGCTTGCAACGCACAAGCTAATGCTAGCAGCTTCCTCACCTTGTCTTGTGGGAGAATCGACTCATCGTCAGTGAGACATGCGATGTTGTGTTGTTTCCCCCACCATCAGTGTTGAGAAATTGTGGCTATTCAAATTTTGAGCCTTTCGTCTAGGAACAAGTACTTATGCACAAGTCGGCATTTACTTATCCTAGAATCCTAGAAGATATGAAATATGCCTCGAATACTTTACGATTTTGTTGAATCATGGTTCGATTGCCGAGCTCTAATGCCATGTTTTATCAGCGATCTAAAAACATTTGGTCCGCCTTTGCTTCTTTGACCACGCTTGCCTGGTTAAGGGACAACGTAGGGGGCGTCCAATGTTCCGTAAAGGAGAAAACTGCTTTAGCTGCCATGCTGGTAAATTCACCAAAGTACCACTGCCGAAATGGATATCTTCCCCTTTTTACTGATTCCCACTTCCGCATTTAGGACTTGAACCATCCTTAGATTAGCACAAAAAACCTGGCCAGGTGTGGCTCTAGCCACACCGGGTGAGAAGGCAGCGCCACTGGATGAGCAGCCTAGCGGTTGACCAGTGGGCGGTTGAGCCAGACGTTTGGCTAGTCAGCATCCTGCCATGTTGAGTGAGACCTCACTCAACATGGCAGGATGCTGACTAGCCAAACGTTCGAGTGTCGTCAGCAACGTTGAAACTCCCTGACGGTTTGAGGGCAAAACTCAAAGCAGCTGCGCCAAGTTTATGTAAAAAAAACTATTCACAAAACCCCGGTTTAAACTTTAAACTACGCGGGAGTTGTCATAAATTCCTCAAGAGTGGATTGACCAATCAGCGCTGCTTTCGAGGGCGGGCCTGCAACCAATCAATGCGCTGATACAATTCGCATGTTCCAGGCTAGCTTTTTCTCGCAAAAGACTTCTTTGCATCTTTTTCGGAACGTTTTCCCGTTGTTTTTGCACTTGCCCTCGAATAAGTAGCGCTATTGATTTTTGCAAAATCAGATCAAACGATTCGACGAATACAGAATTCTTAGAAACAAACATGGCCAACATTCACGAGTGCAATCGGTGCGTTTATCTTCATTCCCCTATTTTCCGAACTGCCGATCGATCGGTGATGGGGCGTCACGCGGCCATTGTTCACGGCCAAGGAACGTTTTCGACGCTGACTTGCATTCCGTGCGGGGGCAAATACTTCGATATTCAAGGCGTCGACGATCATTTGGCGGACAGTCCGACGTGCGGTCCGATAGCTTCAGTAAGTGGGCATGGGTTGTCTCTTTTGGTTACGGGCTCCCCAGTATTCATTCACCGCAAAGGTTTCCAGTGCGTCCTCATTGAAAATTGCGATCCTTTTTTTCACGGGGATTGATTTTCATCTTGTCAGTTTTTCAGTCACTCTTTTCCTAGCGAGTCTTGTTTTCTAGCTGGAGTACAACCAAATGATTCCTCCGGTCAAGCGGGCCTTCGATGAGTTGGTTGATCAGATGTTCATTCCAGTCGACGAAGGTGATGCTGGCCAAGACACGCCCATGCAAGTCGATAACGGGGAGGAGGCGACGCTCTGGCGCAGCAGCCAGTGTAAGTACTGTCAAAATTTTGTTGCAGTTTGTGATACCCAGACCTCCTCTGAAGAGCTGGTGATCCAGCCGGCAGCTGAAGCGGTTGATGGTTCTGACCGTGCTGACCAGCCATTCTTTAAATTTCACCGTGCTGACTGTGCTGACCAGCCATGTTTTTTAAATTTCAGACAAGGAAGCAGTTCGAACTCGAATACGAGCTGAGATATTACTTGAGTGCACAGCAGGGCATCGAAATGGATTGGTCAGAGTGAGGAGTGCGTGCGGGAATGGGGCGATAGCAATACGTTGTACGATTAAAGTATAAGAAATGTATACTGTATGTAAGATGTGTAATTTAAAGGGCGCTTGGTTTTATCGGAGGGAAAATCTTTTTTGTTGTAGTCTGTTCTATCCAGTAGTAGGATAGTAGGGTAGGCCAGAGAAAAGTAGGGTTGTTGGAGTAGCGATTAGGTTTTTCCCTACCAAGTTTCTGAACGTGATCAAGCCACGACGCGACGACCATTTCGTGCCCCTGTTTGTGATCTCGAACTCAACAGTGCTCCACTCACGGCACATGAACACAACACAGCATCGTCACACGGACATGATGATCACGACTGGCGCACAGGGATCACAGGCCATCGCCAATCACTTCCCTTCTTTCACGAATTGAAACTCATTGTCCCAATCGAACGGGTCGGAGAACCGCACGCTCTTGGCCATGGACACTCGTTGCAGGGTGTTCTCGACGAGGCGGTAGTCGGGCTCGTCTTCGTACCTGAAAACGCATGCAAGCTTCAATCCCAGAGGACGCCCGAAACTAAAGTGCACTTACTTCAGGCCCTCCAGGTACCCGCCGAGGATGATCATGAGCTCGGCCCAGGCCGGACACAGCTGCTCGTACGACGTCGTCTCTTTCATTCGCAGCACGATCTCGGGATCGACTTCGCTGTTCCATGGCAGCCCTCCGCTTCCCCATTCGGCGATGGTGTAGTAGAGCGACCAGATGTCGTCCTTCCGTCCCAGGTCCTGCATGTGGTGGGTGGCCTTCGAGGCGTATCGAACCGTACCTCGGAACCCGGCCCTCTTTCGCTCGGCACGCACGTGGCCGTTGATCAGATGCTCGCGACACAGACCGTAGTCGAGCAGGTACACGACAGACGCTGTCGACATCGAGCCGCCCATCGCAAAGTTCGACTGTAACAGAAAACCTCAAACAGTTGGGGCCGTGGCAAGACACACAGCCTGTAACTCACCGCCTTGATGTCTCGATGGAGCCAGCCGACGATGTGCAGGTCTCGTATGGCTTCCAGGCATTGGATCGACAGTCGCATCGCCGTGCTCGTCGAGAAGCGTTTGACCGGCATCGGGCATCGACGTCGCAACGAGTCCAGGCTCGACCCCACCAGCTGCATGGTCAAGTAGTTGAAGTCGTTGGCGATCCTTCCCGCGGCCACGTACACCGGGCTGTGTGGACGACCTGAAAAGAAGACTCTATACCCAGGGACCCCCCGACAAAGTCAGCCAGTGCACCTTGCACCGATCGCAAAACCGTCGTCTCTAGGGACAGGAGGGGCGTCGGGCACTTGAGGCTCTCGACTTTGATGGCGACCCATCCATTGTGCATCGACTCATCTCGCGCCGAGTAGACTTGCCCAAATGCGCCGCCGTGCAACTTCTGCACCTGCAGGAAAAATAAGAGACTACTGTGACATCGAAAGCAGCAGTTGTAAGATGACTTACCACTTTGAATCGATCCGAGATCATGGTGCCTGGTGCGAAGTAGTCGGCCTCGATCGTCTCCACCGCGGCGTCGTCCGAGTGTGGCTTCTTGTCGACAATCCGCGTCAACTCGCGCTCCATGAACGACAGCAGCGATGCCTTGCGCCTCTGAAAGGGAAGAGCCTGGCCCCTGGCTCATTCGAACAGAGACAAGGGGCGACTTACCTCGTCGTTGTCCATGGCCATCATCGTCAAATCGGCATTCCGCTTCAGCGTCTTCTGCGACTCTCCCGAAGGTCGAATGGCGATCAGGTTGCCTCGGGCGCTTGGAATAGGCTTCACCAATCGGGCGTGCTTGATCGTACCCAACATCGCGGCGACCCTCGTCGGCGATCACACTTAAGAACACCCGACGATTTCGATGACGACGGATGGAAAGACGCTCACGTGGTAGCAGGAGACTACCGACTGCTCTCGACGGCTGCAAGTGCTCGAATGAGGGCGTTCTTCAATCATCGACTTTGCATTGCTGCAAAACCAAAGTAGGTACTCGCGCAATGGTTTGCGCGCCCATCGGGCAGACAGCAGAGACATGTTTAGACTCACTGTAAAGTTGTAGAGACTTTAAAGCTCAAAAATTAAATCGATAGATGTCAAAAAAGAATGGCTTGTCGTGTTTTCATCGGCAGTTGTTTTTTGACGCATCTTTTAAGAGGAATTCGTAGGTCGAATAAGAATAAAGAGTCCTGTGAAAAATGTAGCCTGGAGGCAAAATATGTTTTCTGGTTGAGGATCTCCGAGATCTACGTTAAGTATGTACGATAAAAATGGCGTCCCGAGGAACCATGGGTGTACGAGTGATAAATAAAATTCGGTACTTGATCTGTTGCCTCATCTCCTAACAAAGCTCATCAAAAACTTGGTCTGAGATGACAGAATGTAAGAATAAAGTTTGTTCATTCATTCATTCTTTATTCATGACCAAATGCATAAAAGCACACTCAAGGATCATGAAACATGCTAAAAACACTACTCCACACACAAAGGGAAAATGTCATGTCATTGACGAAATTGGCACTTGTCACACCAGGATCTGAACCAGTTTGAAGTACCCCAAGCAACATCCAACGGCACAGTATTCCACAAAGTCATTGCCGAGAAAATAAAACATTGCTTATATGACTCAAAGTTATGCCTTGGGACCAATAAATGGTGATCTATGTCATTTAATCGAGCACTAGCGCGAACAGTATCTGATTTATGCAAGAAACGCGCGTTTGGAAAGTCATGAAGGCCATGATAAAACTTATAAAACTGGCACAACTTCAAGCGCTTCCTTCTACAATAAAGACTACTCCAACCTGCCTTTGCTAATCCATCCTCATAAGAAATTCTAAAATCATTCAAATATAACCTCAGAGCGTAAAAATGTGCGCGCTCTAATTCATCAACGTCCTTTTTCAACGTCGGGTCCCAGCATGCTGCCCCATACTCTAGCACAGAGCGAATACACGTATTATAAACTTTTCCTAAAACACGCGGGTCCACGTGCCTGCTAAGCCTTCTTCTCAATGCCCCTATCATATTAGTAGCCTTGCGAACTACGTTAGACACATGAGCACTAAACTTCATATTAGAATCAAAAAGTACGCCAAGATATACTACCTCATCCCTGAACTCCAATTTTTTGTTAGCAAATGAGCTGGTTGGAACTTTTTAGCGGAGGACTTACAGGCGCCATGGCGACCGTTGACACATCGTCAGTAAGTTTGCCTATTTTTTAATTGTCCGCGGCTCACAAGCACACCATTAAAATCTCTTTTCCGAGGGATATGCCTATGTAACCCTCTGGTCACCCTGGCTGGGGGACGTCAGCCTACGCGGTCGACGGTTTAGGGAGTCGCAAGACGCCTTGCTTCAGTCGCAGTTTTTGTTCCGCTGACTTCGGTCGGCCATATTGTCTCCTGCCAGGCTTGGTTACACCTGTACGACATTGTCATGAGGAAACAACACATGGCCCCTAACGGCGGACACACATTAGCGATGTTCAATGCTATGGCCACAATCCAGCATGTCCACATATATGGCGAACGACGTTCGCAAAAACAGTTTCCCAAGGCGTTCCCATTTTTGTAGAGTGATTGTTTAAATTGATCCCAAATCCCCTAATGGAGAAGTGTACCATACTAGACCTACGTAAGGACAAAAGACGCAACGCATGACCCAAAAACATGAGCTTCATCATAACAAGATTAGTCAAGCCCATTTAGAATCAGTTGTGGACTCAGGCAGGTCTTATTCCCTTTGCACGAGATGACAAAGGCATTCCACGGCACTTAACACCCTCAAAGTCAAAACTGGCGACTATACAATAAGTAACGAGAAAGGCCAGGGCAGATTCCGTCAGCTGGGAGGTCTAGTCTCCTCTCCCACAGTCGTGCAGTACTATCTTCCCTGGCCACGTCAACTTTACACTGATAAAGTCTGAAAGTTGAGGTATCGATTGTCGGGAAAGCATTCCCGAGATACAATAAGCTTGGTCTTGCCACGGCCACCCGTGCCTGGCCTCCAATCCAAACTGACTAATAGTGTTGTGTCTAAGAAATGAGGAGCAGGAATTTCTGTGGGTGGGCTGGCATATGGAAATGCCCAGAGAGAAGCAAAGGGGGCTGTACGTTTGACAACGATAGAGATCGGTCGTTTTGTGCTTGTACAGGACAGCAGACTCTCTTTGTAAAAGCAGAAAAGCTCTGCGCTGCCTTTTGTCGCACAACACAAATAATTTTGCTTCCACAGCCCGCGACATCGATTTTGGCATGCCTAAAGTGCCTCGATCGGTAAGTTACGGCGAAAGATTTGAGATATAAGTCAGCCTTCTGAATATGAAAGATATACCAATAAAAATCTACGGAATCTCAAAACTTAAGATATCCGTCAAGTGTCAGTCTACTTTTTTGCCTTCACTTTGTTGGTAATACTTGCAAGCCAGTTTTATATAGTGATGACAATTAAATATGTGGTGCCGAAGTGCACATCATGCGTGCGCATATCAGAAAAAATAAACAATCTTGAGCGTTTCCGTGCCAAAGAATCTGCCCTCAAGCAAGCTCAACGAAGTTTGAAGCGATCGATAGAGGGAAATATGACACAGTACAATGACAAATCTTGCGTCTGAACGAAAAGTGTATGCAAGATGGGTTGAAAACCTATTGAATCTAAAAAAAAGTACCTACCAAAATAACATAACGATATATTTGACCTATCGCAAATGCCTGCATCTAAAAAATGTCATTCCTATTTTGATTTATTAATGCGAAGAAGGAGTTTAGGTAATGGTGTGAACTGTTTTAGCTGTCATAAAATGCCCTGTGCGAGACGGAGTTGGGGAAATATGAACAAAAGATGGCTCGTCTAATGAATGAGTTTATGGTTATCGAGTAGCGTTTGAAGGCCAGTTTTTCATGGCCGTACGTGCCTATTATGGGGGTAAACTCACTCAGCGGGCGGTGATCCTATTCTGTCGTCTACTTCTCTCCCCCATGTCTACAAGCCAACGTGCTACGTGGTCCTTTCAGTGGCACACCGACGAGCCTAATCGCGCCAGCAATAAGACAATTACTCAACTAGTTTCGCAACTGAATTACGACACCTTAAAAACGTCCATGAGTGAAAATACTGGATAATAAGTCTTCTCGTTCGGCGCACCTCGTCCTTCTATTGCGCCTACAAAAGCAGCCAGAATCTGCTGATTGTTTTCATATCGTCACAGGCACGGTTGGCGAGTGTACCTGTCAAATTATTTGTTTGTAATCAACCTCCGGCGGCCATGCTTAGCTGTCTTCTCGTGTGTGTGATGTGTGTCTGCTACGGGCTTATTGCTAATGCTTTCCCAGAGGCCAGTATCAATGCCGATGTGATCGCTCCCAAAAAACGATGCCCTGGTGGATACACGGACGGCGCACTGGTTGACCTCGGTCGTTATTGGTAAGCACATAGGCAGCTGCTTCACACTAGCCGATTAACTATGCTGCACTTTCAGGTACGAATGCAAGGATGGTCAACTGGTTCCAAAGGGCTGCATGACCGACGATGGCCGCCGGATCGAGATATGGCAAACATACGACAGCAACAAGTCCTACCGAATGCAATGCGTGACTGACCCAAATGGCTATTTGGCCTTCTCGTACAAGTCGTGCATCTACGAGGGACGTGAACACGCGCCCAACGAGCAATGGGACGATGGCAAGTACTGGTACACGTGTGTGACAGAAGGCGATTATCTACACATCACCGTGTCTGGCTGTATCGACGAGGGCAGGAAAGTAGACATCAACCAGCGTGTGACCAAGGGCAGTTTCATCTACCAGTGCAAGAAGACGACCAATGGCACGTGCAGCATGTGCCCAGTCGCCTGCAGCAAGAATGGTCGCGAGTACAACATCGGCGAGACGTTCATAGTCGATGATTTCTGGTACACTTGTTCGAATACCGACGATCGTGGTCCCATCACAATCAAATGCGTGGGCTGTGTGAATGACAATCAACGCCTGCAAGATGGCGATCGCTATCACAAGAACGATGTCGTCTACGAATGCACTATCCGGTCAGATTCTGCCGAAGTGAGACCAGTCGGATGTGTCCAACGGGACCAGACGGGTCAACAGATCGAAAGGCGCCTGGGCTGTTATTGGCAAGAAGGCCAAGCCCCCTACGAATACGAGATGACATGCAAATATGACAAGGTGGCCAACACAGCAGTCAAGACAACTCATCGATGCTTATACAAAGTAGGCCAGGGCATGTACACAATCGAGTCAGGATGCTATCAAATCGTCGATAAATCGGCCGTCGCTTGCGAAAAAACTGGTCCCGACTCGATGAATCTTCGCGTCTATCCCATCGATAGCATCGGTGAATTAACCGGAAAAGGAATGAGATTCTGTTAAAAAAGGATAACAAATTGTCCTTGTGCACATCATAGTCAGATTTGTAGCTCGAGGCCTAGTCTTAGTTTGTTCTTGTCTTGAGTCGTGTTTCGCTATCGTCGAGTATCATAATGCGATAACAAATCAAAAACTTGATCTTTTCTCTCGCCGTTGTTTAGACCTTCGAATATCAGCATAACAATCTCAAAATCCAGGTGTGCCAGGTGGAAACAAAATGCACAGAAATATTGATACCACCTACGCCTTATCCTAGTTGACCCAGTTTGTGCAGCATGCATGGAACCAAACTTGGAAGTAATTCAGGTTCCAGTCAAATGGCGCACCCATGCGTAACAAAAACCTTTCGAATATGTCAAAGTGTATGAAAACAATAGTTATGACAGGTTCGAGACAATTGGCTAAAACTGGCTTCGTGGTCTCAAGGACATTTGGATTTCCTAAAAAATTGTTCAAGGAATACAAATTTACCTAATATGGTCATTAGTTTGACAGATAGTAAAAACGAGTATACGCCGTTCCGCTCTGATTCCCGCCGCTTCCAGTCGTAATTGCGTATTGTGTACCTACTGCGTAACTCGATGAAACCTTTTCACTTTGCATCAACTGGACAATAGGCGAATATAAGTACGATTATTATGGCACGCGATTCAGCCAGGTGTTTACGCCTACGCGTATCCGCCCCTCAACTGACACTCGATTAATAACCCTGTATGCAAAAGACCATACATGGACGCAGTGTCGGTGTTCACACTGTTATGATCTATTGGTCACCATTCGCCGTAAAGATGATGACCCATGCGTAATGCGACTAGCCCTCTCTCTCGCGCGGCGGTAACAAATAGTTCCTGGTATCGTTTACGCATACAAGGCAAAAAGCTTCAATCAGCTTTTTCTGATAACGAGAGGCAGCAAGACGGAACTCGATACGCACACGAGCACTAGTTGCCATTTCAAGTTAGAATCGACTTGATTGAGACGGCGCCCACATGGCGCGTTCCACTCATTCATTCGAATGAAAACAGGAACTTTGTACGCTGCTACGAGAGAGTAGAAATTTACGCCCACCTATTTTACATGAAACAGATTCTACGGAAGTCCACATCAGACCGTAAATTTGGAAAATTTTACTGCCTACTGCAAAGGCTCGTAGAAATTTATGAAGTAAACGAGAAAGAAAAATTGCCTCGTAAAAAAAGTGCGCGAGTATAGCGCACTATGATAAATTATAGACTCTTTCAAAGTCTGTCTACATCGAAGTTTTAGACTGGCTATTTTTGGCGATAAGTCGCACATTCTGCACCTTATTTCAGCCGCAAGCACTTCAAGAGTACCGCCACCTATGCGAGAGTACAAGTCAAGACTTTTACGCAACGTTTCAAATGCATCAAGCAAGAATGCAGTCCGACCGCCCTCCCCCCACATTTTGAGTGCAAAAATAAATCACACAATAATGAGCTATATGCCTCAAAAGAAAATCAAAGTTGGTATACTCTTTCACTTGAAACATCGTATGGAAGGTAACTTTGATAGTATTGTGGGCGTATTCAGCAATTCAGCAAATCACAGAATAATTGCGAAACTTCTGCGATCCTAACGCAGAAATTAGCCTCTACTGTATATGTTCGATGCCGTTCATACGACTACGAGATTTCATAGCCATAAACAATTTCTCCAAAGTCTTGTGCTGCTGCTTGATACACCCTCGGTCAGCGTCTTACCGATTGCGCACTAACCACACAGGAAAATGCTTCTTTGAGTTATTGCGCTTGTGGGAGAGCGTTTCTAGATTCCTCACAAAAGCGCGATCAAATAATGCCGAACAGACCAGTCGGGCAACATTGGACTTTTTCGCAACGAACACTATGTCCAACACAAGCAAGGCGCGAACGCAAACACGCATCGCGTGACAATGAACCACAACTCGCATCACATATCAGGTAGCAGGGACTGTTTCTGTTGGCCATGCCGCTACACTGGATGGCTCGCGTTTGGAACAAAGAGCATTGGCTGGTCGACCTTGCATGTTTCCTTGAGTTCCGGGGCGTCTTTGTAGTTGCCTGAAACGAGTGCAAGTCGAGGACGCCATCTCGGATAGCCGAGACAGTCGTACCTTGCAGAGGACGAGGAAACCTTTCGATCAGCTCGAGCAGGACGAGATGCGCGACTTGGATCTGTTCCATGGCCAGGTGACCCACGAACGCCTTGTACCGGGTTCGATCGATAAGCTTCAGGATTGCCTTGACGTTGACGACGTTGAATCGGAGGTACAGCTGGCGGTTCAGGTAGACGGCATAGAACGAGCACGAGACCTCGAGTCCGGTACTGCAATGGACCAACATAGCCGGGAACCCGCTGTGCTTCTGTTGCAGCGCCAAGCACCGAACCATTTCCACGACGAGCGCCAGTCGATCCGCCTTTGCGCGGCTCGCCTTCCTCGGCCAGTCCTCGATGTGTACGACAATGACCTGCGAGGACCAGTCTCGGGTGGCAAACCCTGCAAGAGCGATGCGCCACTCACCTGCCGGTTCTCTCGGCCCCTGAAGTCGACCGTGCTGTAGATATGTTTGTTGCGCACGGATACGTTGTACTGCCTGTACATTCGCTGATAGTTGACGGCGCTCGTCGTCCGCACGTCGAATCGACCGTGGGCCTCGTGCTCGCCGGGCGTAAGTCTGATGTAGGCTTCCATCGCATCGATCCTGGTGCCCAGCGGTCCCAGCCACACGATCACTCCAACCTGAAAAAGGGACCGGTCACGACTCGCAATGCAGAACGCAGCACTTACCTTTCGCTGCCAGATCATCTCCCAGTGGTGATCAAAGAGTTGCCTGGACGGAGCCTGCGACACGATCAGCTCCTCGCCAAACAGATCCGTCAGAAGGCTGGCATTCAGGCACTTGTGGTCCTTCTCTTTCATGTGCTGGCCGACGACGGGCGCTTGAGACGACTCGATGATTTCGTAATCGGGGTGCCTGCATCGATCACTTTTGATCAGCTCGGCGTTGAAGACCCGTTGAGCCTCGGAGTCCCCTTCGGGCGCCTTCGGCCTCGCGTACCGAATCGACTGGAGGTAGCTACTGGCTGCGCTTCCGGACAGTCCGGTCACCTTGCTCACCTCGTGCCTAAAATCGGCGGCCTTGATCAGTGAAGGGTGGCTGGTGGCCAGCGGAACGTAGATGACCAACGCGCCCGCCTTGCTCAGTTGCTCAGCAGTCAACGCAGACGTCTTCGTTATGCACGCTTTCGCCTGCGCTTTGCCTTCTTTCTCGCTCTGAGCTAAAACGCAGCCGTCAAAAACTCGAATGGCCAAATATGGACCGCACTTACTCGCGAATCGTCTCTTGCTGATGCACAAGAACACGGCAGACGCCAGGACTACAAAAAATCCCAAACCGGCAGCCGCGCATCCCATGATGATGAATTTGTATTGCTCTGAAACAAAACCCTCGAACAAAGTGCCTCGTTGGAGAACATGCTTACCCATCCCGACACTGACGACCAGGGTAGCGCACGACAGCCACAGGAAACACTGACAGGAAAGCTGCATTCACCTGGCGTCAGAGTGTAAAGTGGGCCCAACGCGTTCTTGCCTGCACGCTGACATGCTCCCTTCCAGCGTGGCATAAGCTTCATCGTGGTGTCATACCCTCTTGGTGATGTTTTAAACGCGAAAACAATGCCAGCATCCAATCATCATGTTCACAACGAGAAAGTACAAAATTGACCATTAAAACAGACTAGACAATGAAAGGTACATCCCACACGGGACACGTGGTTAGTCAGCAGAGCACTTTGACAGTCGAATTATTCGTCCGACGATCCGTCGTCGTCCACGATGTGAACGTTGGCGTTGACCGTCACCTGCACATTGTTGTCGCCCGAGGTGCCCGTTGCAGCACTCGTGTGCGAGGAGGGAATCCTGCAAGCAAAGCGGGTGAGGTCAGATCAAGGGAAAGCATGATAAATCACTCACCGAGAGCCGGACGGCTTTGGGCGGCGATCAGCCACGCTCGGCTTCCTCGGAGCCCCGAATCCATTCGGTTTCCTTGGAGACGGTCCAACCGGCCCCTCACGGCCACTCACCTGCGTGCAACAGAATGCGCTCAGCTGTGTGTACGATAACAACCCGCGATGCGAGTCCTCACCCGCCGCCTCGGGACGACTTGCACTGGCCTCGTCAACCCCTTCTTCGTTGGCGGCCTCTGGCCTCCTGCAGTCGAGTCGCTCGGCGAAGGTTCGAACGGAGCGACCGCCGACTTCGAAGGCTGTCCGCGCAATAATTATCACTGGACAAAACAGGAGCAACTGACGAGGAGCCTTACCTGGGGCGGGGTCCTGTCTTTCCTGCGCGCAATCTCGTTCCTCAGAGCCTCCAGACGATCAAGCAAGGCGGCACGCTCCTTCTTCAACTGATCGTTCTCGCCGCGCAGGGCGTCCAGCTCGTCGGCTTGTCGCGCATTCTGGTCGCACTTGCACGGCGCTTTCTCGGCCTGCAACAGGATGTGCATGCAATGCGGGGTGTGGGACCTCGTCTGGACGCTCACCTCGGGACACTCCTCCTCCTGCTTCCACCGCACTTCCTGGTTCTCCTTCTCCAGCTGCCGCAGCCTCCTGCTCAGTTCGTCGTAGTTGTCCTCGAGCTCCTTGTGCCGAGCTTCGAGCAGCCCCAAATTGCGTTCGTTGGCCTTGATCTTGTCTAGCAGACGATTCCTCTCCTTCTTCAGGGCAGCCAGCTCGCCCTCCTCTTGCTCCCTTTGAGCCTTCGACTTGTCCAACCGTTTCTGGGCCTCGTCTCGCCACCCGCCCCGCCTGCCCATCTCTTTCTTCATTTCGCGACTCTGAAACGGACGATGTACCCGCAGTTTCCCCAGCCAGGCCGCAGGGCACTCACGTCGTCGTCGTATTCTTGGGCTTCTCGTTCGGCCTCCTTGGCTTCGGCTTCGAGAGCGGCCGCTTCGGCCTCCATTTGCCTCAGTTTGGCTTCCTTCTCGCGGTTCTTGGCAGCCAGTCCTTTCTTGTCCTTGTCCCTGTCCAACTTGCTCTTTAGGGCCGCCAACTCGTCCAAGGCACGGTCGATGCGGTCGGCCATGGCCTTGGTCTGCCCCCGGAGATCGCCCATGTTCTTGCGCAGGTCGGCCAGCTCTTGACGGATGCGCTTCGACTGCGTCTCGTAGTCAGTCACCTGAACTAAAGCCCATGCATCCAAGTGCCATTGTTACAATGAACGGACTCACGGTGTCTTGCCAGCGCCTCTTTTCTTGCCCGTGCAATTTTGCCAGATTCTTCGAGTCCTGGTCGAACTTGCTTTGCATTTCGTCGCCCTCTTTCTGAGCTTCGGCGTTTTGCTTCCTGAAAAACTAAATTTGTTTTGAGACTCACAGTCGAATGAGGTCGACTCACGCGGCCTCCTGGACCTTCTTGTTCAGTTCGTTCAACTTGTCAGCCAGTCCGCGGACGGCGTCCTGGCACTTTTTGACTTGGTCGGCGGCGCCCTTGGCATTCTGCCGGCTCTGGTTCAGCTTGTCTTGAGCCCGGCCCAGTCGTAGCTTGGCCGATCGTAGCTCGTTCATGAGCAGCCCGATTTGGGCGATCAGCCAGCCCAGAGCTCGTTCGAACTCGGCGGCCATGGGCTGCTTGTCGTCCACTCGTTTCGGGCAGCTCGTTGCACTCTTCACACCCAGCTGCCGCATCAGCTCGTCCACCTGCGCGCATCGTTCGAACAGCTGCTCGAGAACCTTGAGCAAGCCCTGTCGAGAAGCCGCCAGCTCGTCCGCTTTCCTCTTGTCCGCTTGCAGGGCCTAAGCGAGAAAGTAGCTGAGGATTTGGCTGCCGGAAACACGGCTCACCTTATTGGCGTCGGATTTGGCCTTCTTCTCCCGCTCGAGCAACTTGCTCGCGGCCTTGATCAGGTCCGGCAACGGCATCTTTCCGCCCGAGTCGCCCACCAAATCGCGCAGGCGAGCCGTGGTCTCGTCCAGCACCCTTTGCAACTTCTCGATCTGGGGCCGCAACTTGTCCAGTTCTTTCTGGGCATCGGCCACTTGCTTCTTGGTTTTCGCCAAGTCGCCTTCGGCCTGAAAGAGAAAAGTTTTGGGTTGGGTCGGACTTGAATAGGTCCTCGGTGACTCACCCCCTTCAGTCCGTTGACGAGTCGAATGAGGGCCTGCTCGAGTCGGCTCATCTCGCTTTTCCCGTCGCCGGCCTTGGGGACGTAGTCGGCGGGCAGTTGGGACATGATGACTGTGATCAGCTCCTCCAGCTCCTTCAACTTGGCTCGGGGGTCGTCTTTGGACGCCGCCTCCTTACTTTTGTTGGCCAGGTCGTCGCCCTCGCGACGTAACTGCCGAATCAAGTTCATCACTCGGGCCAACTCATCCAGCATGCCCTCAAAGACACAAAACCATGTTTGCGCCATCCCTGCTACTATATGTGCGCTTTAGATTTCCTAGTTTAGCAAAGCAGCTTACTTTTAAAGACGCATCGTTTTGTTCTCGGTGCTGGCCGAATTTCTGCCTGGCGGTGTCGGCTTCCCTGGCCAGATCTGAACTCATCTTTGATTGATTTGCTCGCGAGGAAAGATTTCGAGGAAAAATGATCTAAATTAGAACTTGTGTCAGAAAAATAAAAAATTGGCAACAATTCATCAAAACAAAACTTACTTGTTTGAACAATGAACGTCGTGAAGGACCAACTGACTGTCACCACGGCGAAAAGGGAAATGGTTTTAGCTAAGCCGGACTGACACCGATCGCAGCAACGTACAGTTTGCGGCCAGAGGCATTTATGAAGGTGCAAGTGGAGCAGCAACCGTGGCTTGCTTCATGAGGCGTACGTTTCTGAGTGACAATAGAACATGGGAACTAGAGCTAGGCACGGAACAGCGAGATCCTAATGGCAAGTTGTTTCGAAGGCCGTTGTGTCTTCCACTTCCCACCAATGCGTACACATGTTTATTTTATACTTACGATTTTAGGAAATACAGGAAGTTGGCTAATGAATACAACCCGCTACCACTAGCAGAATGCATCGGAGTTGTCAATGTTTTCTTGCCACCAGACGTTTTCATTGTTCTAATATGTTTCAGGTTGTTGAGGCATCGTCGTTGCTGGGTCACATGCGCTATATGGGGACACTTGGGCGCCTCATGTTTGTGGGCTCGACTGTACTGCAAACCAGAGAGCAAGCACGGAAGAAAAGTTGATAAGACAGGCTCACGTCTGTCTGCCTGGAACCAAAGCAGTCTCATCTTTAGTTTTGGGAAAGTGAGACAGAGAGAGGGACTGGGTACCCTTCTTTCAATGTGATGCTTGCCTGTTCATTGTGTTTGTTTTTCCACATCTCACCGCATCAAACAGCGCACTCGAGGGTGAAGGCCACATCACACAAGAAATGATTTACAAGGCCGCGAGTCGAACACTTGCCCGTAACTACGCCCGGCGGGAAGGGCAGATGCCTAACCCACACCTGACACCATACCACGAGCCAGGAAATGCTTGTTCCACAGCAATGGTATTGCATCTAATGCTCACTTCGTGGCAGCCGAGTGTCTCATTCTTCACCACCCTTTGCCTTCCTTTTCATCTGTTGTCCCCCCCCCCCCACGCGCCCTCTGCTGGCCCCTTTGCTTACAGTACTTTGAATGGCAACTGACAGTGACATGGTAGCAGAAACTGGACGAACGGGGCTGTTGATGGGCGGCCATTGGTCAGATCGTTTCTGCTTTCATTTCTCATTTAACGGTACCTTTTAAGAGCGAAAATGGGATATCGACTTTCCAAAAGAAGGCTCTAGAAACTACTCAGCTCAATGAGGAGGGGAGCACCGGAATCTAATTCGTCACCAGCCTAGATGAGAGAAAAGAAAATTCTTGCAGCAGAAACTGAGGGACTGTTTCCATCAGTCAGACAAAAAGGTCGCAAGGTGCACCCAAGCATAACTCAAAAAGCCCACGTGATTGGATTGGTCCTAGAGCTCTTTCCCATTTGACAAGTCTTCCTGACGGCCTTAGTAGGGCTGCTGTTAGTTGGACATTCCCGGACCATTTAATAAACGAGTACTTTTCTCATGGAGTCCGCGTCCTTGATATCTCACGAATCACGGGCAAGTATGCTCGTCAAGGTTCGAGCACACCGGCCCGTGCGGGAGTCATGTGTCTCATATTTTGTCAAACACTTGATACCTAAATTTCGCAGTCAGGCCATGTAAAGCGAAAGTAGTGTGCTACAGTAGCCACAGGTCGTTAATTCCCGGCACCGAGCCGTCTGTAACCGCACCTTGCGATCACAAAACCTGTGTCATTTAGACAAAAACGAGTTTAACAGGATTTTAAAAGAGGTTCGTAGGTGCGATAACAGATACGCGAGGGCAAGCCCACAATCCCATTATACGCGTGTCATTGACGGAGCACCTTCATTGAAAGGCAAATGATGGGTGACCCCGAATAGCAGTTGACATTTCCCCACCCGTCCTACTTTCTCATGCACCTGTGCCCCTCAGAGCAACGAATGAAAAATTGTTCAATTCCATAGGCTGTAGATGATGTTAATGCGGTGCCGGCGCACCCTCCCGTAAATGTCTCCAAGCATGCCAGTAGGCCAGTAAAGCCGGTTTACCAAATTCCAAGTCACTAGAGTCGATAGTTTGTCTTTGAAGTCGAAGTACTTTCAGGCCCCTACAGACGGTACCCAAAATGGACCAGTTAGGCCACGACGGAAGGCTTTTTCCATTGTTTCAAACATGTATAAAAAGGGACGATACAGATATAGACTGCATACTTTCAGCGCCTAGGATCATCCGCCTCGTTTCCAGCTGTATCTACCCTTTTTCACACTGAATCATGAAGCAATACAGCTCTTTGCTTTTCTGTATCATCGTGGCATTCACGCTCGGAGCTCCACTGGACGACGGAACGAATGGCGATTGCCCAGGTGGTCTAATAAATGGCGCCATTTTGGAACGTGGTCGTTTCTTTTACGAATGCCGCGATGGCAACATCGTGCCCAAGGGCTGCTTCGGTGATGACCTGAAACACATCCCAATTGGTGGCACAGTCGACAGAAAACACTACCGTCTGCGATGCACTTTGTCTAGCAGCGATCTGCTCTCTTTCGAACCCATCTCATGCCTTTTCAATGGCGTCGAGCACAAAATCGATGAACAATTCGAAGATACCTAGTAAGCCTGACTGATGAGACCTCAGAACTACAGAAATATCTAAGATCTCACAATTTCAGCAACTTCTACACTTGCAAAAAAACCGACACGCACGAACTGCGCACTGTCGTGTCTGGATGTTTGGATGGAGGACGCCGTATCAGTTTGAACGAAAAAGTGACCAAGCAAGATTTCGTCTACGTCTGCAACGAGACTGTGAACAATGGCGCCCATCTGATGCCTAGCGCTTGCGTCAAAGGTAGGCTACAACAGTATGTCCCAATCTCAAATCTATTTCTAAGCTAACTGTGCTGTCGCTCTTGCAGATGGCAAAGAATACAATGTCGGAGATTCATTCGAAATTGGCAATTTCTGGTTCACCTGCACCCGCACTGGCCGTGAGAAGATTTCAGTGAAAACGTCAGGCTGTGTGGCCAATGGCAGGCGCTTAAATGATGGCGATCGGTACAGCGAGAACGACGTCGTCTACGAGTGCACCATCGAGGCTAACAAGAACGACGTCCGTGCTACGGCTTGCATCCAAAACGAAGGTGGTTCAACGATCGAACGAAAATTAGGCTGCACCTGGATCGAAGGCCAAGTCCCTTTCCAATACGAGTGGCGGTGCGATCACGATGCTGCCGCTAACAAAGCCAAGAAAGTGCAGGTTCGTTGCAACTATAACGTTGGCAATGGTATATACAACATCGAACCTGGCTGCTACCGTGTCATCGAGAAGGCCGCTTTCGGTTGCGTGAAAGAAGCTTCTTCCTTGAAATTGCAATCCTATCAGGGTGACAATGCCGAACGATCTGCCGTTGCCGCTGGTCTTCGCGCCTGCTAAGCATGGAGCTGGTAATTTTTGCTGTGCTCGCCTAGTCTTAGAACTCGCATCAGCACGGCATACTGTAAGTTCTGTCGGATCAAATAGACCAAGGTTCCGCGTGATTAAGTCCATGTTCATGCATCTCATATTGACTAGTGTTCTCTGCCGGAAATGGTTCGGCCTAAATAAATAATTCTATAAGCTTATGCATGCGTACGTCTTGTGATAACTTCAAAGATGCTTGCAGTTTTAGTATTACATATCAGACATACAGTCATGTGTAAGAAAAGGCCAATGACGCAGTGAAAAACTTGAGCAGTCTCAAGAGGATAATCGGTGTCCCATTTTGCATCTGTGGACCATTAGCAGCAGAACAGTTACCTCGAAAAATGGCCCAATGTGCTGCCTATTCTCTTCACACATCCACTCGCAATTCCGCTACATCCTAATTGAAACATGGAAGAAGATACAGTAACTAAAGGCGCGCTGGCACGCCCAAGGCTATAGCGTAATGGAGGCTGCCATAAAAGGAGACATGTGACTTTTAAAAGAAGGAAAGGTGGGTTCGGTGTCGACTCACACACAGCGACTTTTTTTCTAGTTTACAAAGTTTATGAAAGGGAGCTCATCCAGAAACCGAGAATGAACAGTCAGGTTAAGAATGGAACACTGTCAAGACCAGTTTGACGTTTAGCATCCCAACGATTGAACAGTGACGCCGACGATGCATTCTAACGCTAGTATATCAAACGGTGCCGCTGCCTGGACCTATAAAGTGCTGCCTGTTAGGGTTCTACAAGCAGCAGCGGCTGGTTCTGAGGGCTGATAAGACAGGTGTCTCTCAAGTGCAGGAGAGATGCACTGGGAGGTCTTTCAGTCTCGAAATTCGTTAAGAACCACTGTTGGCTTTTCATACCACAAAGTAAAATTCTCATTTTTGGTTTGTATGCATTCGTATAGATAAATTTTCACACAGATGTAAACTGAGAGGACCAAACGAGGATTCATGGTACTTATGCAAATTTCATATGGACAAGTGCTTTATATTCAGGAATGGTAACTGCCATATGTTAGGCATATTGAACCTAACCAACCAAAAAAACTGGCATTACGCAAGGCGTCTTCAACCCACATCAGCCGTTTCTACTATATGTACTGTACTATGCCATTGCTCATGCACGATCACCAAGCATTTTGAAATGTCCTCCCACCAGCAGTATGTTTGCACTTCGCAAATTCTTATCGCCTCAGTAAGCCGACTTGGCTTGGCAGTAGGTGCGCACTGTACTGCCTACCTATACATCGCTACTATGCACAGCATTATTGATAAGAGAGTCCCCATATCGATCGATTTTAACTCGATTTTAACTTAACGATCTTTGACTCCCGAAATTCTTTCAATTTTCGGTTCTTTTTATTTGAATTCTGCCGGCCTAAAACACATTTTGGATTTGTCCAATTGACAGAAAGCAGGATGCTTCGGTCAGGAAGCGTCCATTGTTTGAACGGAGGAGTGCTATCTGTAAATGGTACTTACTGCATTTGCCCCAATGTGCATGTGACCGGCACTTATTGCGAGAAAATTACCTGTGAAAACGGGGGTTACGACAGTGGTAGGACTGATTCTAGTGGATTCAGGTACTGTGTGTGCCCTGATGAAGAAATTCGCACTCGATATTGCGAATATTCGACAAATGACGGCCAGCAGTCAACAATAATAATGTTAGGAGTACCGATAGGCGCACTGGTCTTATTGGTCCTGGTGTGTCTCTTCGCCCATTTTGGATCCAGTGCGTGCCGACGGAATAGAAGGAGTGAAGATCACACAGATCAAGCGGAGAGGACAGGACGCCGAAATGTTGAAAATGGAGATACCCTGACCAGGGAAGAAAGGGATATGCTACTGATGTATTCCGACTTACCACCGCAATACTCGCCGCCTCCAACCTATGAGCGCGCTGTTCGGGCGTACATATCCATTTCGCTGGGCAATGTACTGGCGACAAATCCATCGACTAGTCGAATTGTTCGAATGGGTATTGGCGAAGCGAAGGGTGGCAAGGATAGCAGTGCAAAGATGTACCCCCCGCAAAGACTCTATTATAGCAAGAGTCACCGGACTGAGAGGCTGTCATTTTACCTGGCTCCAACACGGCAGAGGTCCCATAGCTTATAATTTATGTATTCGTATGTTATCGTTAAAAAAATGAAGAGTCTGTGCATGGCCCGAATAGGAATCAAGCACGTTTTTGACAAGTGATCAAAAACCACGCGAAAACTAGCGATGATTTGCATTTGCCATCATCATCATTATGTTCATGTTTTACCACATCACCAAACGCTTATGCGCACTCGAGGGTGATGGGACACATTTTACACGAAATGATTTATCGGGCCGGTAGTCGAACACTCGCCCGTAACTGCTCACCTGGCGTGAGAGGCAGACGCCTAACCCACCAGGACACGAGGCCGTTGCCAAAGCGTCGAAGCGTTCCTTGGTGCGATACTCAGATGTCGCTTTGGAAATCGCAATTCCTAAAAAATTGTTCTGAATTTCTATTGTAATTTACGTACATCTGTGCACAGCACGCCATCGCAGCAAGACCCCACATTCATGCGCGTGCAGTAGAGAATTTGCTTCGCCCACACTTATATCATCGAACACATCTTTATGTTTCCACATTTTCACTCATTCACGTGCCCTTTGGACACTTACATGGCTTGGATGCTACCAAATATGGAGATCAGACTGTGATAGGTTCACTGTTGTGAATATGTGTTATTCCATGTCAGCCAGAGACCCCCTATCTTTTATTAGGTATGTGCCAGTGACTTAACCTGGTTCCCCTGCCTCTGTGTCTGCCACCCCGTGGGCACACCCTAGTCGGCCTGTCTAGGGGCCATCCATAAAGGTCGACCGCACAAAATCTCGATTTTTTGACCCCCCTCCCCCCTGACCGCATGCCGACCACTTATCGCGAAACCCCCCTCAAAAATGGTCGACCACTTCAGCCAGACCCCCCTCCTTTTGAACGCAGTTTTGTGAAATGTTTCGTCTTATGCTTTCTCGAGCTCGACAAGATGTCATCTCCTTCGAAGACAAATCGTTTTTGATTTATGGAGCGGATTTCTATTTTGTAAAAGCCTCCACAAACTTTTCCCACAACTTTTCCCCATATTTTTTAAAAGTTTTTCGGGTTGGGCCGCGCCGGCTCAGTTCTCTACGGACTTCCAATCATATTAGCTGGCAAGCAGTCATGAGATGATAAGCGCGGCTGTGAGGGATAGGTTGGGATCCCAATCCTGATCCTGACATTGAGGTATCGGGATTCTGCTAATAATTATGATATGCATAAGCATGGCAGGTACACTCTGATCCATCATATCTGCCATGAAGCAGTAGCGATGAAGAGGCAACAGCAACATTAGCTCAAATCGATAATGATAGCAACACTAATTTTACTTAGCCTAGGCTGACCTTGCTGGACGCGTATCGAAACTGCGAATGTACCGTATTTCCTAGAAATCCTCCCCCCTCTGGAAATCCTCCCCCCCCCCTCTGGTGATTCTCCCCCGTCTGGGACCCATTTGAAAAAATTTCTCCCGCGGGGAGAATTTTGAGGAAATACGGTACTCATCAATTTCAGCTTATTTATAATGACTGAAACTCGACCTGATAAAAAACCTGGATGACTAAAGTGAGCTTTGGTCTGGAAAATAGACTCATCTCCTTCGTGCGTGCAAACTGTTCGACCTCAAACAAAAAATCCCGATCCCGATCGGGCTTGCCCTGATCTTGATCCTGGAAAAAGGTGATACCGACCTATCCCTAGAGGTGACCAGCTCTCATGGCAGGTTCCTGTGTCTTCACTGGGAGCACCTCAACACGAGAGCATACTGGGTGAGAAGGGGCTTGAGGTTATCGTTAGCTTAGGGACCATCTCGACTGGTGTTTGAAGGCAGTTTGCCAATTCTCGGCTCCTTGGGTGGGCGTCCGCCGTTTGACAGTAACGTGGTGTCGCCCGGAGCCAGGTGTCCAAAGCCAGCGACAAGCTGTTAAACTGCCGTCCTCCGTCGGAATAGAACCTCGGCCTCCCAGTCAGGGTTGCGGGCCAGCAAGGCGGATCAACGCCTAAATCAGCTGAGCCATCGCCTCCCAACTTTTCCCTTTCGGATCAGATGCCATTCCAGTTGGGAATAAGAGTCCTGATGAAGCCGAAATTGCATTATCGAGAATAAACGACCAAGGAGAAGAGAAGACAAAAAGTTTTGAAGGTTTGAACGCGCACTACGTACTGGTGAGGATAAGAGGTGCTTCTTTGTCATCAAAAGTCTGAAAATTTGCTGCGGTCGACCATTGGCCGCTACCCCTCCCCCGACCGCAGCTGACCACTTTTTGCCCACCCCCCCCCCCCCTTGGCTGCGGTCGACCCTTATGGATGGCCCCCTAGCCCGTTCCCTGTTTCCTGTCAGCGTGGCGCCGTGCCGTCTAATGAGTGACTCGGTCAGTTATTGCTTTGAGTGTGCTAGTGTCTGGTTGCTCGTGCGTGGTCCCGCTAGGTGGCCAGTAAATGACTGCTCTTTAAGCGTGGGTTGCCTTTGCATTTTGCAATAGCTCTGAGGAAGCCACAGCTAGCTTCCTTACAAGACTTCTTCGGCTTCGATGTAGTTCGCTTGGGGGAGGCCTTCATTTCGAAGCTCTCCTGTCAAAAACCTGTAGTCCCCAGAAATTTAAGCACCAAGCACCAAGCATGTAGATAGATCTGATTGCGAGTAACCACACAGACACTTTCGCCTACTTATCATCCACTACACATACAAGTTTTCAATCTGAACCAGGTAGAACGAAAAAAGAACAGCAATTTTTTTATTGTGTTATTCCTTAGCCACTCATCTCCTTCACAATGCAAGTGCTCTGCTGTGATTGGCTATCGACTGCTTGAACTGGCCAATCAAATTAGGCAGCACAGCTTTTACATTGCGGGCCTGTCATTGCTAGCCTCGCTGCGCGGTCAGACAGTCGGTCTCTTCGCCCCATCTGTCGACATGGGTTGCTGTTGCTCCCGAAATCAAGGTGACCAGAAGTTGCACTCGCGCTCGAGACATCAAGAAGATTCCAGGCGGCCAACTGAACGAAGTCAATCCCCGGGACAATCATCCAACTCTGGTGTGCATCGCATTCGCTCTTGCTCCCCGTCCTCAACGCGTACGACCAGCAATGTCTCGCTGATTCGCTCTTTTGCCGACTAGCGCCAACTCCGTTTTTCAGGGACCAAAAAGGCAGAGGCGATCTACTACGTGGCCCTGTGGGACTACGAAGCGCGCTCGAGCTCGGAGATCTCGATGGGCAAAGGCGATCGGGCGATGGAAGCCGATACCGAAGATGACGCGTAAGTGTTCCATCTTGTGTTTTTTACCGTAATCCCCTCCGGGTCCGTATTTAGCGGCCCAGAATGGGTGTTCCTGACGCACTCCGGAGGCAAGCGGACCGGAACTGGCTACGTCCAACGAAGCTTTGTGGCCAGAGTCGGGTCACTGGAAGCGGAACCGTGAGTGTCCGAATCAGGTGTACTATTTGTTTGTTGCGTCACTCAAGCTTTTTCTTGAGTTTCAGCTGGTTTTTTGGGCGACTCAGTCGATACGCAGCGGACAAAATGCTGAAGTGGACTCCGGACGGCACATTCCTCATTCGACAACACGACAAGCTCGACGGCCACAACCGTGAGCAGGGTGCGTCGCGGGAAGAACGGTCTCGCTAGACTGCTCCCTTTTCAGGGTACGTTCTGGGCTTGCAAGCCGCACACAGCCCGAAGCACTACTTGATCACAAGTGAGCGCGAAAAAGGCCGCGAATTCCACAGCATCGGTCGTCAGCAATTCGCGTCGTTGCAGGAGCTGGTGTCGTTCTACAAGAGTGAGCTGGTTGGCCATGGTCCTTTGTCTCAGACTATGTTTTCTCGTTTAGAGTCAGACGGCGGGGAGATTTGTCAAATTCTGATCAAGCCAGTCGCGAAAGAAGAACCGAAACGGAGCGAGCTGTCGGTCGAAGTACAAAAGAAGTGGCGAGAGATTACGAGAGAGCAACTGCGCAAGGAGGGGGAAGTGACCAGCGGCTACTTCGGCACCGTCTACAAAGGTATGTATCTGGTTCATGTCAGCTCTCATCCCAGTTTTCTAAATTTTAACAGGCTGGGGATGATTTTATGGGGCAGTTTCTTTTCCAGCCACGTGGACGCCGCCCACTGGTCCGCCGTTGACAGTCTTGATGAAAGAGTTGAAGCATGGGCCGTCGTTGGGTCGTGCACAGTTCCTGGCCGAGGCGGTGGTCATGAAACATCTCACACACGTCCGCTTGGTCAAACTGTTCGGCGTGGTCAGTTCAGGAGCGCCCTACTGCATCATCACGGAATACCTCAAGGACGGCAACCTGCACTCGTTCCTGCGAAAACGAGTGGCAGAGTCGAAGTGGCTGGCGAAGAAGACGCTGATCGACATTTGTGCCCAGGTGACCAGTCCAGGTCCTTGGGAGCCCACTCCTTGGCACGTCAGTTTTAGATCGCGGACGGGATGGCGTACATGGAGACGAAGAAGGTCGTGCACGGAAATCTGGCTGCGGAGAACATCCTCCTCGAGAAAGTTGTCGACGATTCTGGTCCGAAACTGAATTTGAAAGTCTCCGACTTTGGCTTCGCGCGAATGCTCGGCAGCAGCTCACCAACGAAAACAGACAGTAAGCGGCTTTTGCTGACTAATATTTGAAACCTTTTCCGAGCGACTTTTCAGGCCGGCAGTTTCTCCCCGTGAAATGGATGGCACCCGAAGTCATAACCAAAGGCACTTTCTCAGGTACTTGAATGTGGAAACTCTGCCCCTGCGCCTGTCACCTCCTCTTTTCAGTGGCATCGGACGTGTGGTCGTTCGCCGTGGTCGCCCACGAAGTGTTCAACTACGGGGAGGATCCGTATCCTGGTAAGTGAGGTCCCCTCTAAGGCAGCCATCTTGCACATACTTGCGGGTATTCTTCCCATTCAGACATGACGCCGGAAGAAGCGCGTGCCTTCGTCGTGCAAGAAAGACGCTATCCTGATCGATACAACACCCCCGAGCCCGTGCAGCGCTTCCTGGTAACGTGCTGGAACTACTACCCCGCTGAGCGCCCCAGCTTCCTCCGCTGCTTCAACTTCTTCGAAAACTTCTACGTCAACGAGCACCAGTACATGAAGGTCAATCCTCCCGATGCGCGTTGATGTGTGACATGTCGTGCCCGTTTGTGCATCTGGTGCGTGTCTGACGAGTAGTGCACGCTTGACTCGATGCTGTGACCACTGATGACATTGTCTTTCGCACGGCCTTTTGTATGCATGTGACAAATAATCTGGGTGTTGTTACACCGTCATAGGACACAGTCCGATGCTGCACAATAATTTGTGCTTGGGCGCATACCAAGCTTAATCCATGGGTTTGGGATTGTTGCAAACACCATGCTAACCAGCCATGCCATGCTGATAGCGGTAAATGCTTCCTATTTGGTCCCCCTAAGTAATTGTTCCACGTTAGCTGCTTATCGCATATGTGCGCAATCAATTCGTGCCAAGCTACGGTAATATCGATTGAAGGGGCAAGCTGCGAAGTGCGTATCAGAGACCACTCATTGTCAGAAGGAGAAGCTGGGGTGGATAACAGACAGCAATTAAGGCACTTTTTTGGGCGGGGCAAATTGTGCACGAGCGATCATTAATGGTGAAGCAGACAGTAGTGGAACTCCTTGTTAGACAAAGAATATTCCATGGAAGGATGTACTACATGTACTATGGGGTGCGCATTAAAGATAAACTTTCCGCGTGTATCCCCGCCGCCGCCACCAGTGTCATTTTCAGGTCCTTAAGTATTTTCTCTTATTCTTTGTGTCAAATTTTGGAGACCCTGTCTTGTTCTCTTTCTGACTCTTGTTTATTCATTTTAATCCATGTATCATCCACTTTTCTGCCAAAAAACCCAGAAATTCCGTAATATATCGACTTGGCTGACTTTGATCTCAGGTGCTTCCCGCACTTGTACCTGAGCGGGAGAAGCTGTGAGGGGGAACCAAGGGGTCTAAGTCGCATGTACAGTGCAGCGAGATTTCAAAGTTCAGGCGCAATCATCCGTACTTGTTCTGAATTTTTCAAGTAACGATATACTGCATGTACTGTACTTATGGATTAAAGCATGCGAGTATCACACCGACATTTCTAATGACGAGGCGAAAAAGTGACGGTATTTCCAAAAAAGTCTGCTATCACACAGCAAGTGGTTAGCCCAGCCGCCGTTCTCTGACCAAATGCAAGGCGACACTAGGTTGGCTGGGCTGCCTTGGCGACCTTTTTAGGTAGTGGTAGCCAAGTACTATAATGTGTCCACGTACTGTATGTCTCGGAAAAAAGCTCTTACCATTTCTATATTGAAGCAACACGCCACAAGCACTGGGTGAAGTGGGGGTACAAGCGAAAACACCTCTCCAGCTCACATAAGGATCAACCGCATGCTCACGCGTAAAAGCTTGGCCATATCTACATGTACAATGCCTCTTACAACAATAGTGACCTCTGGTTCTACAAGAAGTGACCACCATTTGTGGATCCTGGTCTCTGACTACCAGACAGACTTTATTCGGTGGATATGACTACACATGATCAAAAGTTCAGTGAGCATCGTCGAAACGAGTACAGAAATTGTCATTCCGCCATGTATTAGATACTGTACATCAATTACAGAAACGTACTCGCAAACATGCGTCGCCGAGGGAGCCTAGCCAACCTTGTGTCTCGCCTTGCATATGGCCAAAGCATGGTGGCTGGGCTCAATTTTTTGTCTGATAACAGACCTTTTTTGGAAAAAGTTTGGGGTGCGTAGTGAAGACAAACTTTCCGCATGTACTAGAAGTCATCACGGCATGTAGATCAAGTGCTCATTTTTAACTAACGATAAGGGTATGTATGTTGCTAGTCCCACGTATGTACAGTGCATGCACTTATGATTTGTGCATCGATATTTGCGGTCTATGCTTATTCATCTCTGGTTATCAGATTACTGTTTTTTTTTAGTTCCCAGTCATGTCCTGTATTACAAGTCAAAACTTAAGCGCCTTGAGCCGTCGATAATTCATTTTCAATAACTGCTTCATGACTATACATACACCTGCAGTCGCAAAATGACCCCTCGATCTGACAGTCTCATGAAAAAAGCAGCGTATTTTTTTATGAAATGGGTACAGGCAGACACAATCGACTCAGAAACATCGAGCAGGGACTAGCACTAATCGTAAGGTTCAATGTACGCCTACTCCAGGTTGTACGCCGGGTCTTCCATATTTTCTTTAACTGCGATTCGTCGAACACTGAATGGCCTTCTCGCGTGAACCGATATGGGGGTTCCTGGACTTTGTATCTGGGACACATGTACCGTGACGTATGGACTGCCCATTTGCTCCTCCCAGTCTCCAGGCACTGCCCCATCGATAGGTGCGTGCATGAGCTGTTCCAGGGTCTGCTCGGCAAATTGGGCCTTGGTCTTAGCGGTAGCTTTGTCGACGATGAACTCGATCACATTTCGTATCCAATCCTCTTGAACCGTAGAGCAGAGTGCCATGATGATGATGCCGAACACAACGAAGGACATGGCCGCTAGTTGGAAGTGCTCGCTCGGCACGATGTCGCCGAATCCTGAAACATGGGGTCAAGTAGTTGGAGTCAAGTCCACTAGCAGTCACGACTTACCAATCATGAAAACAGAGATGAACATGAAATAAAAAGCCTGCATGTAGCTCTCGAACTCGCCACAGGCCAGGAAGACACCCGCCGCGACGAGCATGTAAACCATAAGGAAAACGAAGAGGGCGGAGAAAGGGATCAGATCGGGGCAGGGTGCGAGACAAGCTATCTCCCCCTCAGACTTGGTCTTAAACCGCTTGACGAATCGATTGTACATGTTGGCCACCCAATCACGCATACTCTCGGCCAGATCGTTGAGGAAGGAGAAGAAGAGCGGCAGAACTAACATGGAATATACGACTAGGCTCATTTGCGGCATGACGCCCGAAGCCACCACGTTCCCATACCCGATCGTAGTCACGATGGTCAGCACGAAGACCACGCCCATTTCGAAGGTTTTCGGGTCGAGCAGGGCCTGCGGGATATCAGTGATGCACGAGTGCAGTTGGTCGATGGTTATTTGGCTGATGTTGTACAAGTCCAACAAGGTGGCCACAGTCGTATAGTTCATTAATGATGCCGTGCTGTTTTGACAGATAGACGTGACATTGGCACAGCGCTCATGATTGGCCAGTTCGTTGCAGAGCCCAGTCTGCGAGTCGACTTCGTTTATTTCGATACCCACGAATATGACGGAGCCAACGAACAAGAATAAGCTCAGGAGAACTTGGAAGACTACGCAGATGATTTCGTCTCGGTTTTTATAACTGATACCCAATCGCTGGCTGATTGCCTGTGACACGCTTTGAAGTCGGAATCGGCTACCTATATTTAGCAGGCCACCAGAAAGTGGACGTTTCGAGGCCGATGCAGAACTTTGATTCGACTTCAGGATTCCTTCCTTCGACTTGGGCTTCACCATTTTCGCCAGCTTGGGCTTCTTCGTCTTGGCTACTTTCGGCGACGCCGCGGCCGTTGTTTGCTTGCCCATTGCTGCCCCGAGCCGACGATCGACTGCTCGCCAGGGGTGCCGGGATGCTGACAATTCCTCGTTCTAATCGACGCGCGAGGAAGGCAGTGCAATGTACACTAGCACGATGTCTACCCATTAGAAGGCCGTAGAATCTGGAAATACGGCTGTTGTCCTCGGTAGTGCTGTCTGCGAGTAGAGAAGTCTGACAAGGTTGATAGCTGGAAAGATGGAAAGGTTTGACAAGAGCAGTAGCAGTAGCAGCAGTGGTGGACCAGACAACTAGTTTTTTTCGTGCCTTCTTTAGAAAGCTATTTTTCTGTGCTAATTTCTTACCTGACTGTGCCACAAAAACCTGGAAAAGCAAAAAAGCTCCTAACACTTGATGCCGGCAATCAAATGTTACAGTAGGTGAGACACTACCAGTCTTCGCCCTCATACCTTTATCCTTTCTTCGGTACTAGTGATGTATTCAGAGTGGTTATCTGTCGCTGGGGTCACATTTCGATTCCATCCATATTTAACACATCATTCATACCGCCTACTAGATTTCCTAGAGACGCTCTTGCACCTATGGTGTACGAGTGTCCCGCCAGCCGCAGGCTCCTAAATGTTCCTAAATTTCCACAATTCACCTTGATTGCTTCGCGTAGACTTTATACATTCATTTTATACTCACACAGACAACACCACTAACAACCAACAGCAAGAAAATAATCATACATACAGCTCTCTATGGCATCATTGCACGATTTCACAACACGAAACACATGGAAAAAGCACTAGCGTTCATATTTATCGCCAATCCATTTCTTCCACCGTCGGACCATAGCGCTTTCCTTGCCTGGGTTTACTAAAGTATCCGCCTTTGGCTGGCCCCCCAGTGCCGTCTTTCTGGTTCAGCTTTGACATGACGGAGGAGCAGGCCTTCTTCACCTCTTGCAGCCAATAGTCATACTCGTCTTTCTCGGCCAGGGCGTTATTTTCAGCCCATTTCAGGGCCTCGTCGGTAGCTTTCCGGGCTTTCTGCTTATCTTTTGTGGGCAGCTTGTCTCCGAAGTCAAACACGGCTTGGCGAACGCTAAAGGCGTAGTTTTCCAACTGATTCCTGGCCATGATTCGTTCACGTTGGTTCTCGTCCTCGCCCTTGAATTTCTCTGCTTGGTGCACCATTTTTTCGATCTCCTCATTGCTCAGTCGGCCCTTCTCGTTTCGGATTGTGATCTTGTTCATCTTCCCAGTCGATTTGTCCTGGGCGGACACGTTCAGGATGCCATTAGCGTCGATGTCGAAGGTGACATCAATTTGGGGCTCACCGCGAGGTGCTGGAGGGATTCCACTCAGCTCGAAGCGGCCCAGCAGGTTGTTATCCTTGGTCATGGCACGCTCGCCTTCGTAGACTTGCACCGTGACTGCTGGTTGGTTATCGTTGTAGGTGGTGAACGTTTGGCTGGTCTTGTACGGAATGCGGGTGTTGCGTTCGACCAATTTGGTCATGACACCACCCGCCGTCTCAATGCCCAGCGACAAGGGGGCCACATCGATCAGCAGTATATCCTTGACCATATCGTCTTGCGCCCCAGTCAACACAGCCGCCTGGACAGCCGCGCCATAGGCCACTGCCTCGTCGGGGTTGATGCTGCAGTTTAGGTTTTTGCCATTGAAAAAGTCCTTCAATAGTTTTTGCACTTTAGGAATGCGAGTGGATCCTCCGACCAGCACCACTTCGTGGATCTTGCTTTTTTCCAAACGGGCATCGCGCAAAGCTCTTTCCACTGGCGCCAATGTCTTACGGAACAGATCGGAGCACAGTTCCTCGAAACGGGCCCTAGTGATCTTGCTGTTAAAATCGATGCCCTCGTGCAGGCTGTCGATCTCGATGCACGATTCAGCCGAGCTACTTAGTGTGCGCTTGGCTCGTTCGCACGCTGTTCTCAGCCGCCGCAGAGCTCGGGCATTCAATCGAATATCCTTGCCATGCTTGCGTTTGAATTCCTGGACAAAGTGGTCGACCATTCGGCTGTCAAAATCCTCACCGCCCAAGTGAGTGTCGCCTGCTGTGGAGCGCACTTCGAACATGCTCCCATCGGCCACAGTTAGCACGGACACGTCGAAGGTGCCACCGCCCAAGTCGTAGATAAGGATGTTCTTCTCGTCCTTGATGTTCTTGTGTAACCCGTAGGCCAGAGCGGCCGCCGTTGGCTCGTTGATTATACGCAGCACGTTGAGGCCGGCGATGGCCCCGGCGTCCTTTGTGGCCTGGCGTTGGCTGTCGTTAAAATAAGCGGGGACTGTGATGACCGCATCCTTGACCTTCACTCCGAGAACGGTCTCGGCTGTCTCCTTCATCTTAGTCACAACCATGGCGCTGATCTCTTCGGGAGCGAACTTCCTTGTCTCGCCCTTGTACTGCACTCTAATCTTGGGTTTGTCGCCATCGCTAATGACCTGGAACGGCCAGTGTTTCATGTCTGTTTGCACGGTCGGATCGTCGAATCGTCTCCCGATCAGTCGTTTGGCATCGAAAACGGTGTTGCCTGGATTACGCGCCACTTGGTCCTTGGCTGCGTTTCCAATCAGTCGTTCAATCTCCGTGAAGGCCACATAGCTAGGCGTGGTCTTGTTCCTTGATCATTAGCCAGGATCTCGACCTTTCCATGCTGGTAGACACCCACACAGCTGTACGTCGTCCCTAGGTCAATACCGATGGCAGGAGCCTTCTCTGGCATTTTCCCAATATCAATTCGACTTTGGAGCACCAATAGAATAAAAACTCACCAGCTTAGAAAGCCTGTATTTCCTGACTGTACTAAACGTGAGCCATTGAGGGCCTTATATATACATGCGCCTTGTGAATCGAGGGACTGGTGGAACCTTCACGATCCTGCATCCTCAGTGCTTGTCCTATAGATGTGAGCCAATAGAATGTTATCGAATCATCGATGCACTCGCCTGGCTGTGGCTGCAGTTCAAGAACCTTCTTTGGCACGGTCGGCTCGCGCGGCACTGGCAGGACAAAGAATGTTCTAGAAAAGGATAGACTGCTAGCAGGTAATGCAGCTAGCACAAACTGCCCGAACGCCCGAGAATTCAACATGCCCCATGGATCTAGCGGGTATTTTTAACTCAGGACGCAAATCCAGCAAAACCTGCACCTATGTTCGCTATAGCATACGTGCTTGGGCTCTAGGTGTCCGCGACATTCGGTCTTGTTGCAGTGCACAAGCAATCAACCGTGCCAAGCTAGTAAGAATAGCAATTAAGCGACGACCATTGACGTCAGCTGAAGCACCCGAGGTTTAACAACAAAAGGAACGTGTATACAACATCTTACGCATATTTGCTCTGGAACTTTCCCCAAAACTTGGAGGTAAGTGGGTACTTTTCCCAAAAGTACATTGGTGCAAGTCCCGCGAAACATGGCTCTATTCTCAAAATACCTATGTACATGCTAAGGCGCTGTATATTAGCGAAATTCGACCAATGCATATTTTTCCTGTGGTTCTTGGAGCGCACAAGAAGATTTTTGGAATTTGGACAGCCCTATAGTTGAATTGTATTACAGTAGGCTCTCCCTGCTCACGACAGAGACCGCCACACGCGAGGCCACGTTGCAGACTGCGCAGAAAAAGATGTCTGGTCCAATTGTGATAGGCGTTTCTGCGAGCCTTTATCAGTGACAGGCTTATTTGAATATGTGACGTTGAGGCGTGCTAGTCCACACGTTGGACGGAAATGTGCCCCGTCGACGAGTATTTTGCAACAAAGAATGCGACTTCGTCCGATGTTAGCAATTTGCGTTTCGTCCTTCCACCCTCGCCTATCAAGTGCAGACGTTGTTTACGGCTTCTCATCCATCGTGCAGCTACAAAAGGAGTGGACTTGTCACGGGATCCCCAATTTGAGGACTGACTTTAATCCTGCCACCATGACCCGCCTGAACCTGATGTTGGTCCTGTCTGCTGCAGCCAACGTTGTGTCTGGAATCCCAGTCTCCTCCAATGAACTGGCCGGCACTAGGGCCACCAGTGACGACGTTTACGGCTTGCTGCTCGGCGAGCACTTGGGCTACGATCACTCGCTCCGTGCAAAACGTGGAACGCACGGCGAGTCAACACGTGCAGCGCCCAATGCGCAGCTCAGCTCAGGGCTGCAGTGAGCACGATGGAGAGCTCGGAAAGTGTGGAAGACGATGGGGAGACCACCACCTACCTCTCCGATCTCCTCAGTCAGCTATGCGATGCT
>JASANH010001216.1:0-133214 GCA_030248295.1 Mesodorylaimus sp. YZB2_4
CAGGTAAATTCGAACCAAGCGCGTGCACGCCTGGGGCGAGAAGGTGATCAATCTCGTGTCGTGGGTCAATCAGTTCAGGACGGCGCTCACCGCAATGGTCAAGCTGGTCGAGTGGACCGATGGTAAGTGGGAAGCCTGTCGTCTCGGCTTGCTGCTAGCCCTCTTGTTTCAGCAAAAAAGAACTACGAGATGCTGAAGGCTGAAAAGAAGGCGAACCCTGTCATCGAGAACATAACGCCCGAGTAGAAAGTCGATGAAGGTGGCTACGTCATGATCGACCCTCTGTCGGTACGCGGGCAGACGAGCACGAAACCCGTGTCGGCTGGGCAGAGCAGCAAGGCCAGCGTGTCGACCAAGAAGGGGGCTGGACCAAAGTCGGCTGGCAAGAGCACCAAATCCAGCGTGTCGACCAAGAAGGACGCTCGAGCCAAGTCGGTGGGATCGCGTGGCGGGCCCAAGTCGACGACCGTGTCCATGGTGAGCCTGGCTCGCAAGTCGGTCAAGTCGGGTCGTGACGACGACGAGAGCATCGGTGGTGGCGACTTCCTCAAGCCAGGCGCGTCGGCTTACTTCAAGGACAAGAGCGAACGCAAGGGCGAACGCGTCATCCCGCGCATCCTGCTGGAGAAGGCCCCTCAAAAGGGCAACGTGTCGAAGAAGGAAAGCGGGGGCGAGGTGGCCAAACCCGATGCCAAGTCGGAGATGCCGAATCCGAAGAAGGCGCAGTCGAAGAAGTGATCGAGTGATGTGGTGATGGGGCGGTGGCTTGACGATGTTTCGCACTTTTATTCCTTCTACTAGTGTGTCGCCTGCTCGATGACTGGGAACCATGAAATTGCCTCTGGCCCTTCGCTGGTTAAATAATATCATCAATTATTTATTGCCTGTCGAATAACCATCTACTGTTTCAGAGGATGCATGAGAAATCCAAGGTCGCACGCATGAGGACTGACCTTATTAAAATCTGAATTGGTAAAAAAATTCATAAAATGCTGGGGAAGGTAGTACATGTCGATGATGCGCCTTCTGAGCAGGCTGGTCCAGGCTGGCAAAAGTTGATCAAGAAGGATCTTTCTTAGCAGCTGGCCAAAGTAGACCATGACAGCTAGCTTCAGTTGCTCGTATTTGACTAACTTATGAAGGTGCTTTCAAAGTCTCTGTGAAGTGGCTGTCAGTAGCTGCACAATCCCCTGCTTTAGACTAAAATTCTGACAAGTGTGATTCCCCACAGGTCTTTACTGCAGCCATATGGGCACATCGAGATTCAAAACACAATGATGTACCTCGTGCTTAGCTTTGGCATTTGCAATCGAATACATGGAATTCATTCTAATAGATAAGAATTTATTCTCATCGGCAGCTCTCCTAAGAAAAAAGGAGATAGGTAATTCATCCAAGGAATGAGTTTAAAAGCCATTCGTGCACGAATTCTCGGCATGTCGATTGCTCCGGAGGACGTGCCAAAGACGGCTTTCCGTGTCCCATCAGGGCACTATCAGTTGCGTGTCCTGCCATTTAGACTGAAGAATAGCCATGGTACTGTCCAGAGATTGATGGACACAGTGCTGTCCGGATCACAGTGGGAGCATTGTCTGGTGTACCTGGATGACATCATGGTGTTTGGTTCTAACTTTTAACAACATCAGGAACGCCTAAATATGGTGCTGCAACGACTGAACAGGGCAGGACTGCAAATTAATTTGGTCAAGTATGCATTCTTGAAGACTGAAATCTCTTTTCTTGGGTGCACGCTGACACCGCAGGGTTTGAAGCCTGATCGGGAGAAAGTAAGTGAAGCCAGTAGCAAAGATGTTACCACCGGGTGACAAGGGCGCGGTGAGAAGATTCCTAGGAATGGCGCAGTTTTATAGACGGTTTATTAAGAACTTTTCTCGTATCGCTCGTCCTTTGCATGACCTGACCAGAGAGAGCCGTGAGGTTCCGATGGACCCCTCAGCATCAAGAAGCATTCGACTAGCTGAAGCGCATGATAACGTTATTTCCAGCTCTCAGGTATCCCAATATCTCCCGTCCTCTCTACATTTACACGGATGCTAGTCTATATGGCCTAGGTGGTTCGGTCGATGCTGCCACATCTCCGACACATTCGCCTGCTGAAACGCTCTGACGAGCGCACTTTTTACTCCACCAAATTTTTCGCGGTTGAATGGAAATTATTTATTTTCACTTTCCACTTTTCAGTCGATTGGGTCGAATAAACAGACGCCTGCCTACATATGTTTATTACAATTCAGAAGTTGCGGTAATATGTCGAAAACATAATATATTAAAGCTTTGTATATAGATCTCCATCATAAACAAATCGCGCACATATATGTTTTGCATAATCCATGAAATACATTATAAAAAAGTTGTTTTTTGTGATCGATTAGCTGATGCGTTCTTAAAAACCACGTCTAAGAAACATCCATAAAGTACAGTACAGTATGAACAGGGTGCGTGATAAGTTCCCGGACTAACCGTACATTTCGCGCGAGAGTGCGCTATAATAAAGTCTGCTGCGGGCGTGCAATACGACTGGGGCCGTGTTACTGGAGGGTTTGACCGGAGGGGCTTTTGCACCACGCCAGTCTTCCGACCTATTACATGGCTGAAACGTCACCCCCAGCTGTCTCTGCTCTGCTGGCTCCGTGCAGAGTATCGATTGCCAGTCAAACCTCTATCGGCGTCAGATACACCACTCGAATCTCCAGATTTTTCTTTACAAGACTGTGGATCGAGAAATGAAATCAATTTTAAAAGCTGCATTCGATAAGAGGGTCAACAGGCTAAACGGCCGTACAAACCATCCACACCGTCAACGTCGTCGCAGTCCGAAATCAAGCCCACGGTAGCCGCAGCTAAAGATACGCCAGCAACAACGACCGAACCGACCGTTCCAGTTCCAGCCTCTATACCAAAGGCAGCGCCGCGAGTAGAGTCCAAGTCGGCGTACGCTAGACCACAGTTCTCGCAGGGACGACTCGAAGGTCAGATGGGCTTGCGGACGAATCCTAAGGCGACGCAGCGTTTTGATCCGTCGGTGTAACGCGTTTGTGGTATTAAAATGTTGTGTTTTGTTTCCCACTTCGGGGACGAATTCTAACTGTGACACCGGCGTATGTGGTGAGGTAATTTGAGTGTTGCGCACGTTTGATGTAAGCAGCCGAGTCTGCTGTAGCGCGTGTGAGTAGCGCGTGTAGCGCGAGTAGATTATGAGTTGAACTCTAAGCGCGCCAGCGCTCAGGCTCAGTGTCGTCACTGCATTCGCCGAGTCCGGTCGTCTCCAATTAAATCCACTAACGACCACTATGTCCCATCGCTTTCGTCCCTACCGTGCCATTCACAGAAGCCAAGGCTTTGGGTGTAAGTGAACCTCATTACACGTATAAAGCCAGGAACATCATGTTCATGTTTAAGCACATCATCAAACGCATACAGCTGATGTAGCGGTGAACGGCTTGCGTCTGCTTGGCAGAATTGGAAGGCAGTCGGCCCTGAGTTTAACTCTGGCCATCTGAGAACTTGCTAAAGTTCTCTCTGCGCCTTGCACGCCTGGCGGTGAGTGGCTCACCCTTCATCCCTCCAGGGTCACGCACCCTTGCCTGGCGTGCATGCAGGGGTTGACCTTATCGTTAGTCGATGGCAAGATAGGGTCAACTAACAAGCCCATACTCCGCGGGGAAAGGACTAGACATTGACCCTCCCTGAATCGACCAGGATGGGTCGTAAAAACATTAGAAACCAAAACGCATATCCGCACTGGAGGGTGAAGGGACATATCAGATACGAAATGATTTACTGGACCTCGAGTCGAACTCCCGCAATAACTTCGCTGCTAGCGAGAGTGAACAAGGCAGAAATGTCTTACCCACTTGGAGCAACTATGGCTACAATAAGTAGAACCCACAGTTTCATGTGTTAATTTTTCCTAATCCACTTACAAGGATTAGAGCACATCTGGCACGGGGTTTCTTTTTTACTTTTTAAATACTGGTTGCATCTCAGAGAAGTTCTGCTCTGAATTTGTTGGACCTTTCTAACTTCCACTATGCTTATTCTTTCATCGTCTCTGGAAGCATGCTAACAAGTGTACAGTGTAGGTTAGTGCATGGGAATCCGGTTTTTTGTTACAGAATCAGCTTCTAGCTTGTAAGCACATGAGTTTATTAGGATTAGCCTTAGGATTGCAATCCATGCTATGCGAGTAAATATTCGCCAAAGTCGAAATTTCCCGTTTTATCATGCGCGTTATTGAGAAAATGACGCAGACAGCGGTGCCATCAAACTTTGAGTTTGTCATAATCCTCATTACGAAGGTCAATTTGTCTTCAACGCATCAAAAAATTACCAAAACATTCTTTCTACATCTACAGTATGTGCACCTGGGGTACATGAGTCAAGCAAGAAAACCCAGCCCCCCTGACCTGACCCAAGCCCAGATCCATGTAATGATTTGAAATTGGACCCAACCCAAACCCAATCCAACTTTGCTGCAACATATCTTCAAAGTTTGAAACATTTTAAGCCGAAACTGGAAAAGCCATTTCTCAATTGTAACAAACTTTATCTTCCCCAAGCGTATCTGTGCGGTATGCAACCATGCTTGGCAGGCGTACGAGAGAGCGGGGCCCCCCAACTAGTCCACCAAAGTAAAGAAAAAAAATTCAACTGGAGTAAACTAAACAGAACAAATAGAAACTCGTACGATTTTCGAGTCATTTCAGTCTTCAGCTAATTAAATCAATACACACTTTCTTTTACAATCTCTGAATTTTCCGGCCAAGATTCTCAGGCTCCTTATTGTAGCAGTAGGCGATTTTATAGTCGACAAAATTTCTACACCTACACCAGGGTTTTGAGTACAGAGCAGGACGTTTCGGCGCCGCCGATTAGGCGCGGACGTTTCGGCGCGTACGTTTCGGCGCCAGGTCATTTTGGCGCCGCCGTTTAGGCGCGGACGTTTCGGCGCCAGCGTTTAGACGCAAGGTCATCTCGGCGCAGACTTTTGAAACAGACTCTGACCACGGAAAAAGAACAAATGGGACCACAAGGACAAAGGGCATATTTAGTATATAAGGGCAGAACAGATGCTTTGCGCATTCTCATTCGCCAAAAGAAGAAGCTGCATAAGAACCCGTCTAAGTTGATCCGATCGGCGTCGAAGGAGTACTCCGAGATTCTTGATTACCTGACCACGCTACGCTACAAGACGGACCCCGACTAGGAGAACATCGACGGCATCCTGCAGTGGATCTGCGAACGCAAGGGCTAACTGGAAGGATGGCACAGTACGCTCAATCGAAAAAACTTTTTGACTTCAAGTTAGTTTCACAGCAGTCCTTTTAAGGTCATTTTGCGCATGCATGAACACAATCATGATGCAAACGCCGCTGACGTTCAAGTTTCTATCATGAAGCAAGGAATCAAAAGGAGAGCGGAAGAAACTGTACCTACAGCATGTTATCGGTTTTTCGTTTTATGTGTGGACGTTTATAAAAAAATAAAGTTAGCACGCGTCTTAACCGATTATGAAAGTCATCGCTGGTTTCCAAATGCCTTGCGCCTAAACACTTTTTGAGTAATAGCTACGTATACACTTAAGCATATAATAGCTATGTAATAGGAGTAGGAATTTTGTCGACTATAAATCCGCCTTCCGTGGTCTCTCTCGGCCAGTAATTTTGATGAAGGGTAACTACGGCAAACGGAAACAGCACCTACGCCCCGCGGAGCTAATAAAAGTATTCCGCCTTCTAATGGTATGTGTTCAAATCCAGTTTTTCGAGCACAAAAAAATTAAACAGCTCGAAGCACACCCTCAAAAGACTAATTCGCGCAAAGGGAGCTTTCAGAAAAATCAAACTTTTCTTCCGTAGCTTTAGCTGTTATTGCTGTGGGTGATTAGTACTACTTCGTCGTCGTCATCTCTGGAACAGCAAAACTTGCATTTTGGATCTCGAGAACTGCATAACCGTTTTGGGGGAAATTTTTGCACGATCATTGGCCATGGCAAGCATGGCTCACCCCCAAAATGTTTTTTTATTCTTGTTAATTATGTGTTGCGCATTGAAAAACGCGCGTTATTAAAAAATTCCGCAAAAACCTATACGTCGCGGACTTTTATTATTGAAATCTCGACCCAGGATATTCCGCGTTTTCTTTTTTAATAGAAACATTAGTTCATATTCAAAGATGCAGTTTTGGAACTTGGGTGGCACAGAAACTTTAATTTCCCGCTTTTTAGTTCTACGGTCACAGATGCAATAAATTTGAATCTTTCCCCAACATGACTCGAGTACTGATGGTAATATTTCTCTGGGACAAAGAAGATAATACAGCATAAAACTTACACGAATTACGACGTCAATTCTCTCCGGGAGCACTCGTGTTTTGGTCAGCCGAGTCAATGCTTAAGTCCGGTGGCAGTTCCAAATTATCGTCCATTGGTTCGTCCGGAACTGCCGTCTTATTCGGAGTACCGTCGTTTTCAATTTGGCCAACTGAATCCCCTTCCGCCTTGTCTTTTTCAGCGGTTTCTTCGTTCATTTTAATAAAACAGAGTGAAAGACCAACTATTTAGATGAAACGACGCGATCCGGTGCGCGAAACGATGAATTGACAGCCAAGCGAAGGAGGCCAACCAGTAGTAGGTGCCACACAGTGCAATGTACAGTACACTGTGACATGCGTGCGCTGTACGGCAGGCTTAGCAGTGACCGTTTACACTTCGCACGCTGGATCCATGGCCCAACCAGCACTATTATTAGCTGAAGAAAGTTTTGAAATCAAAACTGAAAGAGCCCAGTAAAGCCTTTAAAAAGACCAATCGAAACGACCCTGAAAGCCAAAAATTGCACCAAAATCTTCTCTTGCTCGTTGCCAGGATCAGTCGTCCTGTTGATAATAATGCAGATAGAGCAGCTTCTGCTCGGATTTTTTCCTAGACCGTGGTTGCGCTTAGCAGTGGCCGAGTAGACCAGCCATCCTGAGCCCTGGTTCCACTCTGTGCATTGGCTGGTCTAAAAGTTTCGAGTCTGTCATGACAGACTTTTTGGAAATAATAAGACCGTTTTTCGTTTTCCTGCTACAAACTAGTTTGGCCCAAAACACCTCACCGATCGATCATTTCATACTAGTCAGAAACTCTTACTGACGAAATGCATAGAGTTTTCGAATATGTACTAACGATAAGATGTACAGGCGGCAGGAAAAACAACAAATTAAAACACTTCGAGTACGAACGAAGGAAGGCGAGAAAGTTTTCATGCATGGAAAATTGTCATAAGCGGCTTAATGCGGGAAGTTCAAATTTTGCTTTATACGATGCCTGTGCAATGGTCTGTGGCCTTTTCACTGAGGCCATCGTTATCATTGAACTGGTCACTCTCTCGCCATCTCCTCTGCCCTTTTATTGACTCTACTGCAGGTAGGCGACACGAGCAGCGATCTAAGACGCCCATCACCGCTGTTCTCTCTTCACTGCAAACAAGCAGCAGATACTGCAAATATCTTGCCCATCTCTGCTTACAAAACTGTTTGCACTGTTTTCTGCTACGACTTCATTTTTGCCTCCATAAAAAGAGGAAAAGTTTTTGTAGAGTTCTTTAGCTGTTTCGTTGTGCGGCCTTGTGGTTGCAAGACCTCGATCGAAATGACGCCAAGGCTGGCCTTGCTGTGTCTCCTGGTCTCCTTCGCCTCCTCGCGCCCCACCACGGACCCCCCCGTCGTACCAGACACGTCCGATGAAGTTGGGTGCGCGAGTGGTGGGTGTTAATCTGCGAGAACAAATCAATAATACGTCCTTGTTGGAGAGGATCAAGGAGGACGTGTATCGCCATCGACTGCTCTTGTTCGAGGACCAGGGCCACATTCCCGCCGACCAGTTCGTGGCCATGTTCTCCAGGTTCGGAGACACCTTCCAAGTGCCCTACACGACCCAGGGCCAGGGGGCGGCCAATCACCACAAGGCGCCCGCACCGTAAGTGGGCTTCAGAGCTGTTGAGAGACCCTCCTGCGGAATGTGGGCCCAGACCAGCCCCTCATCTGGGGTCCCTATTGCGCCGCTCTAACGAGCATCGAATTCGTACAACTCCTTTTTCAGGGCCATAATGCGCATATCGAATGACCCTAGCGAGGGATTTAAAGGACTGGGCACGACTGGATGGCACATCGATGGCGCCTACAAGCCAGTCCCATTTTCGTTTCTCATTTTCAACTCGGTGAAGGTGCCTCGGCTCGGAGCCACCAAGTCAGAGCTGGCCCCATTCCCACTCGCACCCTGAACCCTCGCCCTGTCTTTGTAGGTTTGTGGGACACAGGGAAGTGATCGCATCGATAAAGCAGAGCACCCTGAGAGCCCTCGATCGTCTATGGACAGCTATAACGAGGTAAGATCTGTGATCTGTGACTGTTATTCTGTTAGCCGTGCATTCCTCCTGCTAGTACCTATGCCCCACAGTCTTCAAGAGCGGGGAGAAGGGGGATCGAATCACAAAGGCATGTCATCTAGTAAATCCACTGAAGCGCACGGCTAACAGACCAACTCTTATAAGCTTGCCTGCCTTCCAGGATGGTCAAGGGCGAACGTGTTTATGAAGTGCATCCATTCTTGTACACTCACCCAATCGTCAACGAGTCGGTAGGTGTCCAGCTCTGATCGCTTCCCAACTGATGCGCTGATTCCTAATAAGAATGGATCCCATCTGCAGAGTAAGTTTTTTCATCCTGACAGCAATTTTATTTTCAGGTATTTTGCTTTCACCTGGGTTACATGCGTGGTGTGATCCGGGACTATGGAACAGAGAACCAAGTGGCTTTGAGTCTGGATGACATGCTGCACTTGAGAAGAGAAATGACCCGCGAGATCGAGAAGGAGAACGAACGTTTGGTCTATGCCCATAAGGTGAGCAGTGATCGATAAGATCTCGGCGATCACAATCAAGATCATGGTAATCACCATCATAGTGACTACTGTGATCCTGATCACATCACGTGAGCATGACCATGCTCAAAATGATCACACTATGATCGTGGTCATGTTGATCGATATCATGGTGATCATGGCCCCAATGATCATGAACATAATCGATTTTTGTTATCAAACCGATCATTAGACCTGTTCATCGGCGACTGCTTCCGACCCTAATCGATAATCGTGATCAATGGGCAAATCCTATGTGGTCAGGGACTAATCGATACCTTGCTGTCAAATCTAATCGATAGTCCGCCTGAATCACAATTGCTCATTGATCTGTTTTCAACCACGCCATCCAACGACTGTCAAATGCGCGAAGTGGTGACTTGTGTGCCCACTGCAGCACTCATTTCCTCATTTCAGTGGAGCGAGGGTGATATGGCCATCTTCGACAATCTACAAATCGCTCATTTGGCCAGCAAAGAAACGCAATTGCCCAAAGAACAAATCGGACTGCGTGTTTTGCATAGATTCCATAAATGGCTTCCATCGACCTACGAAAACTAAAGACATGGTTTTTTGAACCGTTAGCTCTGGCATGCTGATAACTCATTTCGTTGTGCATTTAAAATTTGCATTTATAGTACTGCCATGTTCACTGTCGAACATGTGACCAAGCTGCAAGTAAAGATACTCTTTGCACTTATTCATCCTGGCCTGCTCAACTGCATAGGGTCCAGGTCCAGGTCTCCTATGTGAACCTGTGTTCCAAACGCCAGTGAAAGTTTGACGCCCGCGCCCCGCATTTTTCATATCTTGAAATCTTGGCAATAGCTCCGGCAAAAGCATTGGTTATAAAGTACCTAATAAAGGACCTTGCCCTCCTGGTAAGATCTTGCCAAAATTTGTAGGTTCACAAGATCATTGGGCATTATGCGAGCGGATCTCGACAAGATGAACCTCCTCATAGGGGCCCATCCATAAAGGTCGAACGCAGCCTTAGGGGGAAGGGGGGAGAATTGCAAAAACGTAATACTGTAGCCGGCCCTAATGAGCCAACGGATCTTATGGTGCCCAGGTTACAAGCATTGGAAATTCGGCTGCACGACCTATTTGCGTATGGCTTAAATTATGGTTTTAACCAAATCTGTCGCTCGGTGCAGTGCATGCAGACTGTTGACTTGATTTTGGCGCAGTCTCAGCCTACGCTGGTGGGCGGTATTATTCTGAATGACACTAACCTTATGGCCCGGCTCAACGGAAGGTTTCTTGAGGTGTGGCCTTGTGCTTCAGTAGATAGCTACACCGTTTAGCCTAATTCCAGGCCACTGTGCACCGAGTGGATTCCTATCAATGTTAGTATCAGCCTTGAAGTTATTCGCGGATATTTGGATCCACATACGTTCACTGAGTATCGCAATTCCCCACCCGTAGAATGCGACTTGGTCGAGGAGGTGCATCTAGAAGATGAGGAGGGAAAAATATGGCTTTAAGCCCAAAGTATAGTTCGATGCGATGCGTCAAATAAGCTTGCGATGCGTCAAATAAGCTTGCGATGCGACACTTTTGGGTCAGCTGACAATGTAAAAAGGTGCCTAAAACGTCGCATCGCAAGCTTATTTGACGCATCGCATCGAACTATACTTCCAGCTTTATCGTGCAAGGACAGGCGAGCTACAAATCTATAAAGGTCCCATTTTGGCACATCCACTGTAATGACAACATTACGAGATATGCGAATATTGCGGGAGTTATTCACAAGCCTTTATATGTACAGGGCTAGGGAGCTGAGAGCGCATGCTAGCATGAACGACATGTATGAGTCGCTGGAACACACCAGGCGAATAATGGAGAAATTAGCGGATGTCACCGGCACGCATCCTCCAAATCCAACTGCCAATAATATCATGAAAACGTCTCACGCTACACCCAATTTGGTATGTTGGCGAATTTCGTCGCGAACCTGGATTACGTATGGATTCGAGTTTGTTGCGCATTACTAACGGCACGCATTACAAACGGATGCACCGTCAGATACGCAGAAGATGGGCCCAACACCGTCGTCTTCCACGAGATCACGCGGACCACAGAACAAGGACCACAAGCGGCCATGGGCCTGTTGATGCCACGAGTCTTGGAGAAGAAATTGTTGGATCGTAGGGTGCTCATTTTATTGGTTACGAGTTCCCGTGTCGTCATAGGACAATATTTATTCTGCCTATTTACCCTTATCATGGTTCGCAAATATTTCGAAACTTTTCTTTCGGGACTGTGGCGTCATTGTTAGAACGACATGGTATTTATTTAATCACTGGTGCCATGACTTATTTGTGACTACGGCGGTAACATCGAAAGGTTTAGGCAGATAGATGAACTCTCACTTTAAGCTTTTCTTTTAGTCACAACAATCTTTCCATTGCTACTCTGCTATTCTGTGTTCTGTTAGACTGCCAAACGGGTGGTTCTACAGCGTCCAAAATGGAAAAAACGGAAGGCGGTGGCTGAGTTTGTTCAAGCATTGCTGCCGCATTGCCTGGGCCAGCAACCCTGACTGGGAGGCGGCCATTAGTGCAGCAGTTCGGCATTCGTCTCTCCGTATTGCTTGGGAGCGAGTGGCTGGACTCGTTCCAGGTTCGATCCCCGGTGATGGAGGTCGGTTTGCGAACCATAAATGTCGGTGTCCAGTCCAGGATGCCCTCGCGTGGGGGTGCTCTTGGTGGATACACGCAGAGGGACGCTGCTGTGTGTGCCGGTCCCCGCACAGCCCTGCTTATAAGGTTTGACTGCTGGCCGGCTATAGGCAAAACGGGCCTTGGCCCACAAAAATTAAAAGAAAAAAAAGAAATTTAAAATGCTTATCACCGCTCAGGGTTCACCGCCCACCCGCCATTCTCTAAGGGAGTCAGTGTACAGTCCAGGATGCCCTCGAGTTGAGGGGCTCTTAGTGGAGACAAGGCTGCTGTGTGTGCTGCTCCCCGCACAGCCTTTCTTAGAAAGTTTGATTGCTGGCCAGCTAGAGGGAAGACGAGCTTAGGCCCTCAAAAATTTTAAAAAATCCTGACTGGGAGGCCGGAGTTCTATTCCGGCTGAGGACGGCAGTTTAGTAGCCCGTCGCTGGCCTTGCACACCTGGCTCTGGGCGACCCCCTGGTACTGTCAAGCGGCGAAAGCCCAAAGAGTACGCACATATGGAAGAGTTGTATGGAAAGTTCGCGGAGGCTTTTACACAATAAAAATCCGCTCCATGAATCAAAAAAGATTGATCTTGGAAGGAGGAGGCACTTCGTCAACCTTAAGAAAGCATAAGATGCATTTCACAAAACTGCGTTGGAAAGGGGGTCGATGGTATGTCTAAAGGGGTCGACCATTTGTGAGGTGGTTAGCGAGAAGTAGTCAGCGTGCGGTTCAGACAGCGACCCGTTTGGGCCAGAATCCTCTTCTGGCCAGCGTCCCCCTGTCTTTGTGATGTGCAGTGTGTTTCTTTCGCAACTACCTGCAGCTGGCTTAATCGGCATTTTGGCTGAGCTGGGGCTGGCCGAACTTGGAATTTTGTTGGCCGAAACAGGAAAGTGGCTGGAAAAATACACTGGCAGAAACGGGGCACAACCGTCAGGGGAGGAGGGTTAAAAAGTCGAGACTTTTTGTGGTCGGCCTTTCTGGATGGTCCCATACTGGCCTTATCCTCCCGAAATGATGTGTGATAATCCAAGTTTCCTTCTCCACTCAATTAACATTATTGCCACGCATCCAGAAGCGAATATTATGGCAGGTTACTGGTGGGACTGGCACATAAGTCCAAGAGCAGACATTAAAGTAGGTACGTAACGGTGCTCGGCCAGGAATTATTGGGACGGGAAAATGTTGTTCGTATTTTCGTGTCGAGAACCAGAGAGTCCGCTCACGCAAAAGGGGTCTCTATAAGTTTTCTCGGCTGGTCCAGTCGCCCTATACTAACACATTGCCATGATGATCTTCTACGCCCCTTCCACTTGCCCATTGTTTGTCTTGCAATTCCGAAAGTCAATAAGGCGTAGCGCTGATGCCTGCCTATTAGATGCCCTGCTCAAATCTCAAAGTCTAGCCTGTCCATGCACATAAAAAGTTCAGCAAGTAAGCTCAAGCTGCCTATTGATCACACACTGTGACTGTAGCAGGCATGGACCAATGGTAAAGCACAATATGATTAGTAGAAGCATGTCTTGACAAAAGTTCAAGGCTTGTAGGTACTGTAGAGATTCGAAACAAAAGGAGTCGCAAAAGGAAAGTAACTGATGAGGGCAGAACCCGCAGCAGCTAGTTCTCAGCGTAATGCCTTGAACCCCTGAGCCACCAGCGCTCATTCCGTAGTATCCGACAGGTTGGCTCGTGCTGTCTTCTAGAGTTTTCACAATCACTCATATCACGGGGGGTTTTCTCCTAGTGTAAACTGGTGAATGGATTTCTACTGACTGTGAGATCTTTCTCTTTCTACTCGAACGTGTGGCATGCACGCCATGTACCATGGCTATGAAATCCTAAATATGTTTCACCTTGTGTCTAATTGTTGGCGCTACTGGAGACTGTGACTTAGCCTCTGCAGACTGTGACTTACGATTAGCCTTCGACTAATGGCGCCCTGATCCGGTCGTCCCAGTGGATTTTGCAGGGCCTGAACAGTTCTGCCTCTCAATGCGTTGGTTGAGTGTTCTTTGACTTAAAAAAAGCGTTCGACCGTGTCCAGCATAATAGACTGTTAGAAGTTCTGGAACAGTATCATCATCTTCAGCCTCGTCTTCTGCAGCGGTTGGCTTCATATCTTAAAGGTCGCACCCAGTTCACTGTCGTGGGAAATGCAACTTCTCACGCCGTTTCAGTACCGTCTGGTGTGCCGCAGGGTTCTGTCCTGGGACCGATTCTTTTCGTGGCGCTGATTGACCCACTCCTGGTGAAATTTTGTGGAGCCTTCCCGAAGTTTCGTTTGCAAGCTTACGCCGACGACCTTGTTCTTTTATCGCCTGGATGCTCAGTGTCGAGTTTGGAAGAACCACTACAGAAAGTAATCAATTTTATTGAGAACGAGATTCGGGACCTGGAACTTGAAATTTATGCTGACAAAACGCAAGCTTGCATTTTTCGTTTGGATTCGAAGCCTCTTCGCCAAATCCCGCAGATCCACCTGCGTGGTTCGCCGATTCAGTTATCTGATACGATATCGTACTTGGGGGTTACGCTGCCTTCGAACATGCATTTCGCAGAGCATTGTCATAAAATTGCAAAATCAGCCAGAAGGATGATCGGGGCGTTCAGAAGAAAGTTTGGGAAGTTCGCAAGTAAAATTCTGGAAGTGGTCTACAAGAAGTGTGTCCTCCCGAAGCTCGAATATGGATGCTGCGCTTGGTCACCACCCATTCTAATCTAATCCAAGATCTTGAAAGTGTACAAAAGCTTGCTGTCCGATCAATTCTAAACGACTGGTGGCCTTATGAAAAGGCTATGGCAGAATTGGGTTTTTCTACGTTGGAGGCACGCCGTAATCAGTTGAAGGTAATTCAGTTCTACAAGTATTACCATGGTCATGCTTGCTATCCAAATAATCGCTGTATCCACACTTCGGACTCAGGGAGACGCTTTAGCGAGCGGTTAGTCAAAGAACACTTCCTTGAAATTCCGGTTCTTTTCAAGAGCACATACGCGCAATGCTTTGAATATTCTGTTTTAAAGAATTATTGGAGCACTGACAAGATACCCAGTGATATTGCTTTTGGTTCATTCGATGCGTTTAGACGTCATGTTTCTCAGGTGATTTTCTAGACATTTAGTCCGTTTTATTGTTCTTTCTTCACATGTCCTCTGCCGTTTGAGTGCACTGATAAGTGTTTGGCAAGAGAGTATATAGCATGGCATAGCATCTTTTCCCGCGCTTTTTGAAAATAACAAAGCTATCTTTACGTATCTCCTATTAAAAATCCGCCAAGCAATCAAAAAAGATTCAAAAACATTCCCAAAAATCTTCAACCCGCAACTGCGCATTCGGCGCGAGAGGCAGACGCCAAACCCGCCAGTCCACGCGCCATCGCAAGATTTTCTGCACACCCAATCTTGTTAGACAGATATGGCCGGAGAGTACATATTGCCCGTCCCCCACATTACACAGCCCATCCTTACACTGCTTCGTGCATTCTGTCTTCAAGGCGAGCACTTCATTGTCCGTGCGTGCATCGAGAGACGTGGGGTGCTGTCTAGAAATCAATCATGGTACTGTTCCTGGTCGGCGTAATCATGACCCTGTGCGTGATCCGAGAAATCATACGACTGTGGCGAGAGAAGGACAGCGTACTCTGGATCGGGCCATTGAATCTGGAATCGGAAGCGTCGCGTGAGATGGAGCGGCAATGGATCAGCGATATTACGCAGAAGGAGAAACCCAAGTGCTCGCATCCGCCCGGCGAAACGGGTCCGTGTTGCACCGCATCTTTATCATCCACCGAACACAAATTGGATACGACCCCTGCTATCGTGGTCGAAAGTAGTTACGAATTTCAACTGACCAAATTGGTATCTACTTTGCCAAAAGAAGTACGAGATATGCTTTTGGATGAAGCCGAGAATCTCGAAAAGATTCGTCGCAAATCGAATTCTTTGTCTGATTTTATTGCAAAGTTGGAGTCGCTGCAGCCACCTCCGACCCCTCAGTCTGATTCGTCGCCTGCATTTGGTGTGTCTCCATCGTCCATGGATCAATCTAAACCGCCGACACAAGGATCGGGCGCTGCCAGTCCGAAGTCGATGTGAACATGCACCAGTTAGGAATTGAGCTGTCACTGTAATAATGGCACATTTGGCATCTATACTGTAGCTTTCGTTTTTCTGATGCGAGTTTATCCTTCGGGTTGTATGTCCTATTTCACTACTGGTGGGTTGGATGCGAATAAAAAATTTCTTGTACTGTATGTTGTCGTCAACCCAGTGATCCAAAAGGCTGACATGAACCCGATAAGAATTCGAATGGTCGCATGATCACTGGTATGGGCTTGAAAGCTTACCTTTATCTGGGCGCATACATAATCTGCTTAATAAAATGCACAATATACATCCAATATATGTACATAATTAAACAAATATACAAAAAAATGAAAATAAATGAATTTGTATATATGGATATAGATATATATATAGGTAATTATGTGTGTATATATGTATATATATACAGTATACCTATATATATATAAAACATATATATATAGGTATTTATATGTATATATATGTATTTAGGTATACTGTATATATAGGTAATTATGTGTATATATATGTATATATATACATTATGCATGTATATATGTAAATATATATTTATCCATGGGGGCGCGGTAGCGTCCCCCATGTAGTACATGTGCCACACCAACAACGATATCTCAACAGCCTGATGTCATGAAGCGATGAAATTTCGTTTCTTAGTGTAACTTTACACTAGATTAAGTTCTACCGAAGGAATATGCAAGATCTTTTTCCGTTCGGGCTCCACTCATACTAGGGGTGCGAGGGCGAAAATCCCGACCAGGTTTTTTATTTTTGCAATAACTCGCGAACCTAGTGGCCGAAACCGATGAAATTTGGTATAAATATGAGGGACTCGTTGGGGAAGGTGTGTACCAAAAATCTTTAAAAAATCTGTACTGGTTATCCTTCTATGGGCTAAAACGCCCCGCGTCATATATGTATGTATGTATGTATGTATGGACCCGATAGATCACAACGCCGATCGGGAGCTGTGTGAGAGCGGGGGATCCAGCTATATGTTTAAACGACAGGGTAACATCACTGCTGGTGCCTTTTGGCATTGATTTCGACCACGTATTTCCCCGAATTGTTGTAGAGTGCTCAGAAGGGGGTCCACTCGGGTAAAATTATCATTTTTTGCACTTTTAGACCTCATAAAAACCGTCTGGAGAGGCGCAGGGCAACTTTTTATAGCTTAATCGAATCAGGGAGGTGCGGGGAGCAATTCCTGACTGAAAAATGTTACTTATTACAAAAGTTTGAAGTTTCGGTTTTTTGTTGGTGGTCCATTTGAACATAAAAACTCAAAAAATTTGGAAACGCAGAAAAATTCTGCAGGATATGACTTGGTGGCTCATCGAGGATATACAGGGTCATAGGACTCTTGGAATTTCTGTAATATTAATACATATATAAACGAAAAAACCCATGTCTAGTTTTTGAAATGGCGGGAAATTCAAAATGTGAGATTTACCACTTGTACATTTGAAAGCTGTCTCTGCACAAGAATGACGATGACAGTTATACTTAAAAAATGAAACGATACTAGAAAACTTTAAAAAAAAGGCGCGATATTCAAATTAAAGAACTGACTTTAAAAAAAAGGGTGTTTATACAGAAAAGGCGTGATATGAAGAGTGAATGACAATAACAGTGGACGTTAAAGGGACCGGTTTGCGGAAGCTCGCATCTTTCCCTCATACTTTTGCGAGTTGGGCGCAAAACGGGGTCGCTACATGAGCTTCAATAAACGCAATATGCAACAGATACTAGGGAAAGTGAGTCTGAAATCCTGTACATGGAAATCATGTGAAAGAAGTAAAAGCTTGAGACTCACAAGACTACGTAGTAGCATCGAACAACATTTTAATAAGGGAATGAAAATCAAGCCAAAAAATCATTTTTGACCGCAACAAAAGTTGTCATGTCTCAAAAAAGAGCGATATGTTTTAAAAAACCGTTCTTCCTTCGAATTGTTATTAAAGAACTTGGCAATTAAAAGGCGAAAATGCAGGTTATAATTAAGGATAGAGGATGCACTGAAAACGAGGTTAAAATGATATGCCGTGAATGGCAGCGTGGAAAAATTGACTAGAGATAATGCTGCAACATATTTTATAAAATTTGGTCATTTAAATATTGCTTGTCACTCACCATCAAATTTGACTTGGGCGCATCATGTTCATGTTCATGTTTTTCCACATCACCAAACGCTTATGCACACTCGAGGGTGAAGGGACACATTTCACACGAAACGATTTACCAGCCCAACATGTTGAAAATCAATGAGACTGCAATAAAAGTGATCCTCATGACATACAGAAGTGACCTGATGTTTGCTGAACTCAGTCTACAGTGCAAAGTCTAGTCTGAAGGAAAGGTTGCATTTCCCAGAACTACTGTTCCTGTTCCTGTTTTACCACATCACCAAACGCATATGCGCACTCGAGGGTGAAGGGACACATTTTGCACGAAATGATTTACCGGCCCACGAGTCGAACACTCGCCCGTAACCGCACCTGGCGTGAGAGGCAGACGCCTAACCCACCAGGCCACGAGGCCGGTGGGTTAGGCGTCTGCCTACTAGTACTCAGGCACGTGAAAACGAGTGCCTAACCTTAGCTAAGCCAGAGAGAGAGAGAGATTTAGTGGAAGACTCGTCATGGTTGTCGAGCAACAAAACAATGGCCACTGATTTTAATCGTCTTGCGCATTCGTAGAAGCGAACTTTGTAGAATGGTTCTATGTATTTGCACTCACGATCTCATGTGCTCGAACGCGGCCAGTCCTCGAGGGGGTATATCAGGTGGGTGGAGAGGAATCAGGACTGAAAAAGGAGTGAAATTAGCAAAAAATTCATGAAATGAAAATGGGAAAGGTAGTACATGTGGTTTGATGCGCCTTCGGAGCAGGCCAGTCCAGGCTGACAAAAGGTGATTAAGAAAGATCCTGCCTGGCTCTGGCTGGTCACATGTACTCGCGGTTTTAGGGTTGACAAGTAGACCATAACAACTATCCTCATTTATGTCACCAGCCATGCCAGATGCTACTCTGAGCAATGCTGATGCACCAAGGTATTGTTCCAGAAGCAGCGGATCTTGCATTTTTCTGCTTGATGCTTTCGTGATCGCGATAAAATCAAGCACGAGGAGCAAGTCCAACACCTAATTTCGCATTGCCTCTCCATACATCAGGGAATGCGCAATAAATGGGGACTGAGACGTCATTTCCCATTCGTATCAAATATATTCTGGTCGAATGTCCACTTGCTATCTCTGAATGCCAAGGACATGCGAATCTTGCAATACAGCGTCTGGCGCCAGGGTGATGACTCCTTCAGCTATTGGCAATAGACCCCAAAAGGTGCACAGTCGTTTAACTCTACAAAAATACCTGCTTTCTACCTGCCCTACCTGCTTTCTGTGGAACGGCCTCAGAAACCAATTGTTGTTAGACAACTATTTTGTGCCTATAGCCTCGTGTTGTGACTGACCAGTTTCTGAGCGCCTTACATACCAGTCCTACAACACGTGTCTTAGGCACAAACTGTATGATTATAAAAAGGGTAGACTGGGTAGGTAGACTATTCCAATGTTCCGGTCACATGACTGGACCATGCACTTCGGTGGGGGAGGGGGCATATTTCGAAATTGTACCCTGCTAGGCAGACACGCGTCAAAGCCAGTTCTGCCATGTGGGCAAGACCAGTTCTGGCGGAAACGATTTCAAATGTCAAGATTTCCGTCGCACTGCGCCATAATTTCCGTTCTTTCCTCTATAATTTCCGCAAAACTCCCCAAGAATTCTTAAAAGAAAAGCCTCTGTTACATCCTACTGTGTGTGCTACAGTGCGCACAGTTTCCGATGAACTTTCATAAGAGAAAATGTATGCGCATCACACTTCGTATACTGTAGATGACCATTGGCCGGCAACCTAGGTTTGACCTCTCCCGTATTCTTATATACATTACCCGGCAACCTAGAACATATTCAATTAAAGTCCCAACCTACCTGCACATCGATGCAACCTGGCTGTCTTTGTTTTTATTCAATGTTCTTGCAGCTCATCTGGAATTTTTGGCTCACTTTTCCGGCTGAACTCTCGCGCGCTGCATGTCGCTGAACAGTATTTCCCGATGAAGACTTTTTGCATTGAAGGTTTTGAAAAACTGAGACTGAAAAGTTTAAAAAAATAGACAAAGGGCCAGCAAAGCCCGAATAGCGACCACAGTATGCAAAGTGGCATAGAAAACTTTTTTTGTAAGCTTTGCTGGCGGGTCAAAAAGAGTAGCCTCGAATCGAGCTTGAACTAGAATGATATGCAATCTGAGACTCGCGCATCCCACAGGGCAATAGAGCTGTTTTAAGAAATGAGAAGGCGCTGTCTGCAGCCGTCAGACTCACATCCACATTACTCTAAAACTCTACAGTAAAATGCTTGGTCAATCTCAGGCAAATGCGACAAAGGTAATGTCATCGAAACCCGGACATTTGAAGTCTGCAAAGATTATTTTCGACTTTGAAAAAAGACTGCAACATCAACGTGACGGGTTTCCCGAGCATCTGCAGTGGTGTGATGCATACCGACTTTTGGACCTTTTTCACCTGGCACTCTTTTACGTGAACAGTGGCCCTGTTTTTCACATCTTCGCCACCGTCCAACAGCCAAAGATCGCCAGTCTGCACCAGGCGGGTTTCTTTGACCTTTGATTGTTTTTACTGGTTTGACCCCTTGTTGTTAGACCGTTACCTGAGGACTGGAGGTTACAACCATAGGCGGGGGGGCGTATGTTTTGCTTGCGAGCCCTGTGGAAAAGATACGTGTGTGGACTGTACCGATCTTCGGTGCAGAAGTTACTATACACGCGGATATATAGCTACGTGTTCAAGGCGAGGGGGCGTGTGGCAGCGAGGTGATTTTATGATCGGTGTTTTCTCGAAATTTTCAGTGATGATTTAGACACCGGATCAGGCCGGGTTCCGAAAGTCCCTGATCTGAAATTTCAGGTCGGGTTGACCCGAATTCGTTGTAAGTAGTCGAAGTTCCTCGCAATAAAAACCACTCACAAATCCTCAGAAGGTGGTGGCGTTGGTGTAAAGGTGACTGTGAGAAAATATGAGATGGAGACATCTAACGCTCGCGAATCTTCATCTTTTGTTATTTCCTAGTTATCCTTGGTAAATGCAATAACATTCCCTTCATATTTCCCACAATAGTGGTCGAATAAATTTTAAAACCTTAGTAGATCTAAAAGCTACGAGGTTCTGTCCACTGGAGACAAGATTTAACCAATCCGAATAATAGAGACAACTCTGTCATAACTTTTGGAGTCTGAGACAGCTTATCCTTGGTTAAACAAAGAAATACCCTAAATATGTATGAGCCCCAGGCTATAGTAGGTATGCATCAAGTCTTCACAAAAGATATTGCTTACAAAGTCATATTGTGCTGGACATTGGCTCCTGTCAGAACCTTCACTACTGTTGGAGGGATGCGAAGATACCTGTGACTTTTGAACACAGCAAACTGTTCTGCAATGGTAACATGGATGGTGGTCAAGGGGGCTATTATTGGTTCATATTTGGTGTTTGGGTACAGACTATACTGCTCTTCCAGCCAGGTGTACTAAGGAAGTTATGTCATATCCAGGAATCAAATGTGATTGTAGATACTCCTACGACCTGCTGAAAATTATCAATTCCTTCTTATGTTAGAGTATGGATAGTCCCAGCCATTCATCAGAGTTGACAAGAATGTTTATGAGAACTCTCACATATAAACCCTTACCTTTGCAGAAATTACTCAGAAAAATTGGTCATTCTCACAGCTTACCATTTGTCTGACATTCCTAGAAATTACGCAGGATGAAAACGCGGAATGAACGACTGAATGCATGCATGAAGCATATCCTGCAAATCCTGTAGTCGAACAACTATGAAAAGGTTTCTGTAGTTGCTAATAGTGGTAACTTGCAAAATTTCTGTATTTTTGAGCCGTTTGACCCGATCTTTCAAAAATTTGACCCAACCCGACCCGACCCGAAAGTACCTGACCCGATCTGGGGTCTATTGATTACATAGGTGTTTAGACATGAAGTTTGCAGAGAATTTTGCGCTCTACAAAATAAGGGTTACTTCGCATTAATTAGCCTCCAAGGGAATTTTCTCGACTTGTTTTCTGAAATTGAGTAGAGCAATTACGATTTTGTGTGTGCAACCAATCAACCATTGTGTGTTGTGTGTGTACCAAGTTCTTTGTGGCGAAGTGTTGTCAAGTGGTTAGCATGCTGTTCCTCGAAGCTCTATCTCTCGAGTTCGGTTCCCGGTGCCAGCTCGTTGATTGCTCACAGGCCAATTTTTCTTTGAATTTAAGCTCCAAGATTCGTGCAAAGTCTGTTTCTTGGAGTCCGTAATGATTTTATGGTAACAATTTTGGGCAACCAATGAAGCTTTACAAGAGTAGTTCTTGTCGTTGCAGTGTGCAAAAGTTTCCTCTCACTTCGTTCGTATTTTGGCTCCTTGGGCGATGAATATTTGTGTTAACCGTGCAGACGTGCAGGTTCGACGCGACCAATCCGTCGTTGTCGGAACGGGTACAGTCGAGTCCGCTTAGTATCAACAGCTCCGGACGGGAAGAAAGTGTGACAATATCCGGACTGTGACTTAAACCGAAGTACAGACTGAAATGGCCAAAACTTTACTTTTTTGAGTTTTACCGCCCTTTTGCGACCATTTTCGTATATTCCTAAACTTATGAAAGAACAACGCTTTTCAGACAGCTTCTGTAATCAAAGGAACTTAAACTTATGAGGATCATCGAATGAAAGCTGAAGCATAAGGTTCCCTGCCCCTGAATATACGCGTTTTCTTGCGAGAAATCCTAGTTTTGGACGATTTTGCACTTTTTCCAGACTGCCAAGACTATCAATGTGACTTTTTTTCATCTTATTCCTCTTGGCCACGAAATTTATGTGACATTACGCGGACTGGGCCGAATTCAGTTAGATAATAAGCGAACTCAAAATACATACGAAGTATAGGACCAGAATTCTGGGCTTTGGAAACCTGTGATATAACCGAAGTGTGACATTATCCGGTGTGAATATAAGTGGACTCGACTGTAGTTGGGCAATCACGATCAGTCAGCTGTCGCGTGGCGGGTGATCGGCTATACCAGTAACTTTTCTGATACCAAATTTTTCATGTATATTGTACTGTAGTTTTCTGAAAGTTTATGAGGAAATTTCCACGTCTAGGAATTTTTCAGGGGAGGGTTTAGTTCTTTAGCAATATTACGAAAGTCTGGAATTTTTTGGGTCCAGACCGTCGGGAACTATTTCTTATATCGAGATTTCGAAGGAATACAATGGACAATAAGCCGGTCGGTTGCATACATTCCCTTGCGAATTAGTTGATGCTGCGTTTCGCAGTATGCTAGGCCGTCTTCGTGTGCCAAGTTGTGCCAGCCCCCTGAACATAGGTGCTGAGGACGACAGAACCCGAACCTTTCTACTAAAAATGAAATGAAAAATTTCCCCTCTCCTAACCTTCTCAAGTCCTAAGCCCTGACATTTGTTCGTCAATGATGCATCGAGCAACAAGTACTGTAGTGTGTGAGCAGCAATAACGAATAACATCCTTCAGTGATTTTCAAAGATCGGTGAACCTGGAAGATTTTGGCCTAGAATAGTAGTTTCAGTACAGACCTAGGAAGCAATATTGCACAATGGCAAAGTGAAGAGGAGCAGGTGGCAACGACTTCCAAGGGTCAATCGAGTCAAGGTTTTTGGCCGAAATTTTCCGTAATCCTACCTGAGGAATAGCGTATAGCTTCATAGGCGAGGGGAGGGGGCCGTATGTTTTGCGGTTGGCGGTCCCGAGCGTTTGCTTTTAAGTGAGCTCGACCGTACTTAGGAGTGTGTGAGATTTAAATGTCCAGTTCACCAAACATGAGACAGACTGCGCCATGACTAATTCAGCTCAAACACTTGACCCGTATCACATGACCATATTAGCCGTCTAGCAGGTACGAGGGTCTGTTGTATACTGTCAGGGCTTTAGGACTAGAGAAGGTTAGGAGAGGGGAAATTTTTCATTCCATTTTTTTAGTAAAAATGTTCGGGTTTTCTAGTCCTACTGTAAGCACCTACGTTTATAATCATACTGTTTGTGCCTATAGACACGTGCTGTAGGACTGGTATGTAGGCGTTCTGATACTGGTCAGTCACAACACGTGGCTATAGGCACAAACTAGTTGTCTAACAACAATTGGTTTCTGCAAACAGAAACGCGGATTCCCATGCACTTACCTATACTTAATAGCATGCTTTCAGAGACGATGAAAGAGTAAGCGTAGTGAAAGTCAGAAAGGTCTGAGAAATTCAGTGCAGAACTTCTCTAAAATGCAACCAGCATTTAAAAAGTTGAAAAAAAATCAGTGCCAGATGTGCTTTAATCCTTGTAAGTGGATTAGGAAAAATTTACACATGAAACTGTGGATTCTACTTATTATAGCCGTAGTCGCTTCGAATGGGTAAGACATTTTTGCCATGTCGTCACTCTCACGCCAGTTGCGCACTTATGGGCGAGAGTTCGACTCGCGGTCCGGTAAATCATTTCGTTTGTGATGTGTCCCTCCACCCCCTGCCCCACAAGTGCGTACAGTATACGCGTTTGGTTTTTCAATGTTTTTTGGACCCATCCTGGCCCTTTGCCCGCGGGCTGGGGGGGCTTGTTAGTCGACTATATCTTGCTATCGATTAGGGTCAACCCCGAATGCCAGGCAAGGGTGCGTGTTAAAAAGCTACCGCGCGATGTCGGCGATTACCCCATGGGGCAACCAGACCCAGCCCGTGCCCCGTGAGGGGACCTAGATTCGAGAGCCCCCGCCCCAGGGGGATGAAAAGTGAGGAACGGCGTGCAAGGCGCGGAGAGAACTTCACCAAGTTCTCAGATGGCCAGAGTTGTACTCAGGGCCGACTGGCTTCCAGCTCTGCCGAGCAGACTGTGACACACGCCTTTCACGCCGCTACATCAGCTGCATAAGCGTTTGGTGATGTGCGAAGACATGAACATGATGGTCATGGCTTTATACGAGTACACTGCAATGGTTTTAGGACCATGGCGAAGGATTTGTGCAGGATAGCGAAAGGCCCATTCCCCAAATGCATGGACACTGGCGATTGCGCAAAAAATAACGCTACTTGTGATGAACGATGTGTGTGCAGTGCTGTGGAGAAAAGAAGTGTTCACACGAAGGCTAGCTATTCCGTTAGTGATCTTGGATAGGAGTTCTATATCCTGGAAAATGGCCATAAAACACGGGACACTATGTACTTACGTCAAGGCGATATTTTATTTCGTGGTCGCATGGATATGTAATTTTATGGTGAGCACACAATAAGCCTTGCCCCTTCGAAGCCGCGGGGTCAGATGTGTGATAAAGTGTTTCCCGCTTGAATAATTATATTTACGTACAAAGTACACCAGAATGACACTGTTCCATGCACAATCAACGATTCGGCTTGGTAGATACAAAGATTAGTGAACCCTTTCTGCACCCTGCATACCATAATTATATGCGCGGCCAACACATATCTTTTGGCTAATATTCAGCCAAATAAATAGATGTACGTGGCTCCAGCAAATCAATTTCAAGGGGGCTGACTGATCGTCGGGGGGGGGGGGGAGGGGGAGGGGTTGCGAAACTGCAAACAGGTCATGAGCTGATCATGAGTGTCACCTGCAGTACACATCACAAATTTGATTTTGGTTTACCATTGACATCGAAAAAAGTTTCGATGTCCACTTTTATTACAACATTTTCGACCATTCAGACATTTTTAGTATGTCGAAATATGTACCTACCTCGACTATCTGTGGACTAAAAACGGATTTTCGTGAAGAAGCATAACGTTTCTCAGGCGCCACACGGGCAGTGATTATCGCAATAGCCAACATTTTTCACGTAAACCCGTGTCGAGCAACCAGTCAATCAGTTCAATTCACATTGGCTCTTCTGGGCAATTACTTTACAATAGTGTTAGAAAAGAAATGACCTCAAGGTCATGGGCAGAATTCTGTCGAAACCCTGATTGACCGACCCTTGGTCAAAGTCAGGGTCAAGGTCACAAATTTTTTGTGGTCTTGTCAAGGTCAAGGTCAAGGTTAGACAATTTTTTGTAGTCCAGTCAAGGTCAGGGTCAGGAAAGAAAGTTCTTTGAAGGGGCGGTCAAGGTCAGGGTCAGGTCAGAATTTCTCGCACCTAGTCTGAGTATTCTGGCAGTAAAAGAAAGTAAATTGTTAATGAAATCTTGGTAAAAACAATCGAGCTCCTGCCTCTGCGTTGAGGAGTCTGGAGGCAGTTTCACAGTCAGTTTAAGATGTATCCTAAATCCTAAGGCATGCCTTAAATTCTTCTGCAGTCCTAAGTCATTTCACCATCAGCTTGGTGTCCTGGAGTGGGACATGAAGCTGCCTTAAGTTTAGGACGACTTCGACCATGCCCTGAGACACTTTCTAGTGTCTTCATCTCCCAGCAGCGCTGCCATGCTGTCTCATCTTTAAGGGCAGGTTTTTTGGGCAGTGGCCTGTCTAAGCAATCAGTGCTCTCTCGAGCCGCAAAAACGTTTCTCTTGCAGGTAAACTAAAATTCTGTCGTCCTTATCGAGCCATTGAGGCCAAAAAGGGAAGGCAGAATCCCCTAATCATCATTTTACTCCTGGCCCAGACAAATACATGCACTTGACAGGGGAGGGAGACACACATGAATTAATCATACGCGAGGTCAAGTTACTAGCAAGCATAACCCCATGGTTTAGAATTCCGCAAAAGAGTCGCAAAAAACACAAAATCTTCGTTTGTACGACTCAAAATTTTGACATGGAATAACGAAACTACGTGGTTCGCTCAGTCGCCTACTAACATGACAGATTTGTGTATAAAACGAGAATTCCCACATCATTAAACTCATGGCACAACTTATAAAATAAGCCCAATGTGGCACATTTACAGCGCTCATATAATGTGGACCAGCCTGCCTTAGCCGAGGCGTCCTCGTCAGACATAGCAGAATTATTCAAATACAATCGCACAGCAAATTTCGATTAATGATGGGTGTTCAGCTTATTCCCCAAGAAATTTTGTGGTCTGCTAAAATGTCTAGCCATCCTTTTTTACTGTGAAACAAGATGTGACATGACTTAGGACGCGCCTAAATCTACCGATAAGACACCCCTGGGACAGCTACTGTGACACGTACCCGTCCTAAAATTAAAATCGGATTGTGAAACTGGCCCCTGCTGCGTGCGAGTCTTGTGCTATTGCTGTTCTCGCCCAGTAACCTACCAGCCTAGCTGCATAGACTACTGTGTGCCAGCCTAGTGCTGGATTTGCGCATGGCTTACGCAAACAGCACTCTCTCGGCATGGCATAGCCACTCTCTCTCCCCATTTGTAATTTGTTGAGTCCCTTTTTCTAGCAGGCCAGCATTGCGATTGTTACGAACGAATAAGCTGTATTTTTGATTTTCAATGGGAGTGAGCTTTCTTGTTTTCCCAAAACCGTCAGAAGCAGCTGTACATATCTTTTTGAGCTTTTTATAAATTCAGTTTTTCAATCTGCATGTGACATTTTACATAATTCAATGCAGGAAACTGTCAGCTGTACTAAATTTTCTTGCTGAACAGGCACACACAGCGAAACTTTGTTGCTGGTGCCGATTGATCAATGTCCAAGTCACAGCAAGAAACTTTACAAGTCCTCGCATGTCAACTGTCAGGTCAGAAAATTTTTTGGGCTTGTCAAGGTCAGGGTCAGGTCAGACAGTGAAAAACCCGGTCATCGGAACACTATTCCACAAAAATTATAATAGTAAGCAGTATCGTTTGCGATTATCGAAAATGTCTTGGTTCAGTGGGTAAAGCTTCGCAATTAAAATCTGTGGCAATTGCGACAAAAATTATCTTACTCGCTCGAAACACCGCAACAAGGCTATAGTGGATGGAGGCTGGGGAGGGGCGTCGGGTAATACTCCATAGCACAGCACATGTATTCGCACGAATGTGACGAGTGTGATTTTGATTCATCATTGATATTACAAAACGTTCCAATGTCCACATTTATCTCAACATTTTCGACGATCTTTTATCAAAGATCAGTAAAATAAGAACACGGATTTCCTTGAATGAACATTTCGTTTTTCAATGGCGCTACAACGGCATTGCACATCGCAAGTGCCGCCGGCATGTTTACACAAACCCCCGTCTACGCAAGTAGCTTCCGCCATGTTGCCCTCGCATAAATTTCTCCCCATCACCCTACAACAATTGTAATATTACTGTAAGCAATATCGCTTGCGATTATCAAAAATGTTTTCCCACTAAAATGAGGGTTCTGAGAGAGAGTAACTGTGGTAAAAATTTTGCCGGAAACACTTTTCAAAGTAATCGCTGACGACAGAAATTATCTCACCCACTCGAAGCGAATAGCAATACGGCTACAGTAAGTAGAGTCAACAGTTTCATGATGCGATTTTTTCAGCAGGGAAAACAGACAGTGAGAAAAGCTCTAAAAACATCCGTCATTTTATAGTTTTTCTTCTGGGCACCCATGACGGTTTTTGCGCTGCATTTATTATAGCTCTTTTCAGATTCCGTCTCTGCATTTCTAATTTGCGAAAGACCAACCAGTCAACTGCGAAACGCATTATTGATTTGCATCCGCTAACGATAAGAAGCTTACAATTTATAGACTTAAAATTTAAATCTCCCGCTCGAATTGCTCCGCAAGCAACGCGTACCACTCGCGTGTGCGCGCTTGAGCAGCAAGTATTCAGACTTGTTTGCTTGCTTGCTTGCGCTTCGTGCACTAAGGTTCTCTAGCTTCCAGCATTAAAAGTACCAGGTTTTTCGTTTCTCAGGTCATATTTTGTACATAAGTAGCAACTTAAAAAAAATGGAGCATTGGATCTCGTCTCCACCGACTACGGCCGACGATTATTGGATGGTGGGTACTTATCATCTGCGAAATGAAGAATTCGAATCGGCCAAAATCGCGTACGAAAAAGCTCTGGCTATTAGCCCCAATCATACGTACGTATTGAACAATATGGGAGTCATTAAGGAGAAACAAGGTCGTTTTCACGAGGCTGAACGTTGCTACAGGACGGCTTTAAAAGTAAGTTGACCCAAATGTCATTTCTAGGATTTCCTCTCAGTTTACTCGTAATTTTATGCTTAGAAGCAACCCGAAAATCCTGTTTTAAATTGGAATTTGGGCCATGTAGTAATGCGTAACGGAAAACCTTGGGAATCGCCCGCTCTCATAATGAAGGCCACGAGCACGTTAGGCCCCGCTGATGATAACGCTCCGGCGAGCGTCATATTTTCGGAAACTGGCGACATGACGGTTATCGATACGACTACTGGAAAATCTAATAAATTGAAGAAACCGCAAGAAATCGATCCGGCCGAAGTTTATTCGAAATTGGGCGAAGATTTTTTGAAGAAAAATCAACTCATTTTGGCCGAAGATAGTTTTCGAAAAGCTCTCAAGGCAATGCCCAATCATCGATCTGCATTGAGGCACTATCGTGAAATAGTAATAAATCTCGAAAAGTATGATGAGGCGATGGAACTATTGGTTAAAATATATCAAGTAAGCGTTTTTGACGTCCCCTCAATTAGGCGATCCCTTTCATTGAAAAATATTCGCAATTTTTCAGGAAAACCGTGATCTTACAGTTTGCATGGACTTAGCGTTTGTGTGTTCGAAATTGGAGAAAACGGAATCGGTCGTTCGTTATTTTAAAGAAGCTCAATATTGTTTTCAAGAAAACGTAAGCAATTTACTGAATTAGCTTTTTTCTTTCTTAAATTTTTTTTTTTAATCAGGGTTTTCGGGATTTCGGCGAAAACATAACCGTAGAAGATTTTTGGAAAGTAATTCATCCTCAAAGTACCGACAAGCGATCACGCTATTTGAAAAAATGTTGCGAAGTGGTTTTCTATTTACAGGTCTAGTAATTTTTTTTTAAATTTACTTTTCGAAACTTGATAAAACCTGACGAAGTGTGGGCTTTTTAGAAAGTTGCTCATTGGAGCGATTTTGATTCGCGAGTTGAACATATTTCGGAAATTATCGAAGAGAAATTGCTCAATGATCCGAATGGTATCGTGCCCGATATCTCGCCCGAAATCGCTATGATTCTTCCATTAACGGACGAAGAAAGGAAAACGATCGGTATATGGTATTCGAAATCGATTTGGGACCGAGCCCTAACCATGAAGTCTATGCCGTATGAACATCGCAAACGAGGATTGGATGGACGGCGTTTGAGGATCGGCTATTTACTCGGCTTTGGAAGCGAATATGAATATTTGGATTCGATGGATGCCGTAATTGGTAAGCACGATCGAAGTCAATTCGAAATTTTCATTTACTTTATGGGAAAAGACAAGGATAAATGTAAAATGAAAGGCGAAGTGGGGAATTTCATCGATTTAAGTAGGGTAAGTGAGAAGTTAAAGTTTGGATTTTCTTGCTTTTTTTCTCATCACAACTTTTTTTCCAGCTGACTCTTGTGAAAGTGGCGGATCAAATTCACGCCGATCGGATCGATATTTTGATCAGTTTGGATGATGCGAAGAATCCCATATTTATTCTTCGCCCAGCTCCAGTTCAAGTCGCTTGGCTCGGGTGCATAGCGCCGACCGGTTTGTCGTTCGTTAATTATATGATCACGGATTCTGTTTTGACACCGATGAAATTCGCGCAAGGATTCAGCGAGAAATTTGCAATTATGTCAAACTCGTTCGTGGTTGGTAATCACGCTTTGGAATACGATCATATCAAACCACGAGTGGAATCGAAATCGAAAGTGAGAGAAATCAAAGAAGAACCGAAGCCAGTGATAACGAAATCGAAAAAAGTTAAGTCGGAATCGAAACCTGTTCCCAAACCATCGCTTTGGAAATGGTAAGATTCTGCAATTTTTGTCGTCCTTGCTTTCAGTGTAGCCATTCGAAGAATATTTTTCTAGGTTATTATCCTTTTTTACGTTGTCGATGGAAGAGCCGGAGGAATCGGAGGAGGAGGAAGATGATGTGGTCAAATCGGAGGACCCGAAAGATATGAAGGAAACGATTGAAAAATGTCGTGGTGGCGGTGTGGATTCAGAAAAGGTGGAACTTCGTCGCAAGTATGATTTGCCTGAGAAAAGCATCGTGTACGCGTGTTTCAGTCGTTATTATAAATACGACCAAGCTACGACGGAGATGTGGATTAAGGTAAGTTCAGATGTGGATATGGGCTGGATCAGCATCCGAAACTGGGGGGTGTAGCCCCCGTGACCCCCCTCTACGCTAGATAAATTGTCAATTTTGTAATTTAAAATTTTGAAAAACGGGTGTTACCCCACTCTAGACAAGCCAAAAATTGGTGACCTCCCTATGGGAAAGCTCAGGAAATCCCGACCCCCCTCCCCCCCTCCCCCCCCATTCTCGATGAGCCAAAAGTTGGTGAGCCCCACCGCAGTCCTGACCCAGCCGCGACTTTTGGCGGGGCAGGGTTTGGACCAAGGGTGCAAGTATATGGGGTCAAGCTGTAAAGTACAAGTCACATTCTCGAAGTAAAGAAAAATCAGCGAACAGAGGCTGCTCGGTAACTTTATAGGAGTCAGCTCGCTGATAATCAAATATTTTTAAATTTGCCGCGCCAACTGATGCTCAGGTGCAAGAAACTTCTGACGGTCGGGAGGTAAACTTAGCTAGCGCAGTGAGAGCTTTGCGCGAAACGCCTCTCATTGAGTTTTGCTTGCGCGGAATAACCGATATTCAAGGAGCTGTAGCAACATTATCACAGAGGACTGAACTCCAGTGCCGGCCAGACTGCCAGACTTAAACCTTTTGCCCCTGCTAGAAAACGGGGACGCTACAACCAACGTGAGACCTTCCCTGTCGAATGAATATTGCCGCCTCCAAACTGTGTGCGCAAGCAACCATTTGCAGTACGATCACAGGGCTCAGGCTGAGCAGGGTTTGTTGCGGTTTAAAAACCTTAAAAACAGTGTGAAAACTGTGCGAAAAACCTGCGAAAATCAGGGAAAATGAGAATCTTTGAGCCTAAATCAGCAAAAACAAAAAAATTGCATTCCAGGGTTCAAGTCGTGAAAATTCAGAGAATAACTTTGATTTTTGTCTAGAGAACATGAAAAAATAAAGGGAAAACTAATCTTCCAGGGAAAACTTAAAGGTTGAATGTCGAGGTTTCAAACTGGGAAATTAAGAAAATTTCAATTTTTGCCTGGGGTTTGGAAAAATCATCTTACGCGCCGTGTGTGAACCTTATAAATGAAACAAGTTTTTAAAGCATTGGTACAAAAACTTGCGCTTTTGCTTCCTGGACCCCCCAACCCTTTTAAGGCCCCAAAAAATTTTAGACCCCCCTCTGGCCGAGCGCTAGGTTTCGGATGCTGGGCTGGATGGAAGAGCGGGTAGTCTCAGTGGTGTACAGTTGGCAGAAGGCATGTGTCAGTTGTTTGAGACAGGTCTGACCGATACCGCAATTATCGGTATCGGTCGAGAACCGATAAGACCAATAATTGAATCTTCTGAACATTAAAATTTTTGGGCGGGAAATTTGAATTTTCGTCGAATCACAATCATGGAACATGCAACTTCTCGCAAGCCAAAGTTCGTCAAAAAATCAATGCGATCATTCAGGAAGCGCATCATCAAATGAAAGGGATGTCCCAATCACAAATTCGCTAGCTCTGCAGATGTCAGACACAAAAAGGCGACTCGTGACACGTCCAGAATCAACCCTGTGACAGTACCAGGCTGCGGTTATGAACAACGACCAAAAGTCAGCGCGTAAAGTATGGGCAGGGTATGAATGCTTGAAGAGGTGGTTATCCATAAGTTAGTAAAGTTTCCCTCTACTTTTAAGTCCAGTCAAATTTTTCTCGCTAAAATCTAAAATCTAAAAGGAACAAGTAAAGAATGAACATGCATTCCTTGGGACATTGCATGAGGTCCAGTTGACCTAAGGTGTCGGTATAAATAAAATTAGCAAAGGAGATCCTTTCACAACTATTGGAGGACCAAGTCCTTCCTTGCACGCCTGGCAGTGGGTGATTGAGCTTTCCGTCCATCCGGGATCGCTAGATAAGGAGCATTCTTTTTAGAGTGGCAGGCTCCCGGATACAAGCTTATCCAGTGGAGTGTCCCTGATATCGGTATTTATCCTGGTCCATGTTTTCTCGGCCTCGAGGCAAGGAAAAGGTACTAGAAATGGATCCTTCCCGTTTAATTCTAAGCCGATCTGATGGAGACCGCACGTTGCACGACTGTCGGTTGGCGACCCACCCTCCGGCTCGTAGATGCCGATAAACGGAGAGCCTTTAAAAAGGACGGTCCATTGATCCTCGCTTACGATAAGCTCCCTGTATATGGGAGGTGCAGGATGGGAGCAGATCTTGGGTTGATCCTAGGATTTGAGTCGGGTGCCGATGGAAAAGTACTTCTAGGGGGAAGGTCAGAATTCCCCAGGTACTTTTCAAGGTGGGGGGAACCGCTCGCCACATATGTACATGTACTGCGGCGGTTTGCTTGACAGCATCGACCGATCCTACCCTAGGCCAGGATCCCGATCCGATCCGCTTCAAAAAATTTAAGATTGATGGGTATGAGGTACTTGGCACTGCGTCCTCACCAACTCTCTGTCAGTCTACTTCAAAGGACACAGGAGAGCTAAGCAGAGCCTTAAGTGGATTGAATGCTGATTCGAGAGAACAAACGGGATTTTCTCATCATAGTATGCCACACCTTGTCATTCTTCAGCAGATACAGAGCGAAAAATTCAGTTGCCGATCGGGCTGATCCAGCGGTCGGATCGGATCGGGAGCTGATCCACACCCTGGATCGGCGGATCGGTCGATGCTGGTTTGCATGCCGGTAGGTAGCAAACGGTAGACCTGAGCCGCTGCGATTGAGGTCGGTCTTAGGCGTGTAGGCAAGGGGAGTGCATGGGTTCGCCCTCCCCAAGAAAGTGTCAAGGTGCACCCCTGCGCGCATTTTGATATCTTGTCATTTTTCATTTTGCTGTCATTGCCATCGCAGAAAAACTACCCAAAATATGTATATACATTTCGACCTTTATTGTACATAGCACCCCCTTACCTCAAATCCTGACTGTGCCCCTGGGTCTGGGGAACACCAGCTGACACTCCTGTTTGGTCGTGGGTGTCCCACTCTGTACTGCAGAGGTGATCCGAGTGGGTAGGTTCGTCTAAAAGTCATTCTGTGCAGTACACTGGCCCAGGGTTCTCTGGAAGCCCCTAGCTCCCACTAAAGGGTCCAAAAACTAGTCCTGCTCAGGGAGTGGGATTATAAAAGCCATGGGCTGATAGGATGGGGCTACATATTGAAAGGGCCAAAATTGAGTCTTTAGTTTCAACTTTTGCTGTTACGAACTTGACTTTTCAGATTCTGAATCGCGTACCGAATAGCGTTTTGTGGTTGATCAACGATACGCCAGAGGGTAAATGTAACATCAAAAAATTTTTCGCTTCTCACGATCTCGATAATAATCGAATTAAATTTTGCGATCCAATCGATGACGGGGAGGAAATATTCGAGCGTCTGAAAGTGATCGACGTCTATTTGGACACGCTGGCGTCAAACGCGGGCAAAATTGGACTGCATGCCTTGTGGTGCGGTGTGCCATTGGTCACTTTGCCGGGTACGTGGTAAGGTTAGAAATATGGTAGCTATGACTTGGAAGAAACTGGTTTTCAGGAGAGACTGTGGTATCGAGGATTTCGGCCAGTCAATTGACGGGCGTGGGATGTTCGGATTTGATCGCTGATAATCGTCAGAGTTATGTCAATCTTGGTGCCAAGCTGGGAACTGATAAGAAATTGTGAGTATTCATATGTAATTTAAGCTTCACTGGCGGGCGTGAGAAAAAGTCGAACCCCCACTGCGAGTGTGGCAAGGCGAGTGGGGCATAGAAGACGAGGCAGCCCCCTTGACTTGATCAGCTACTGTGAAAGTTAAAAATCGTCTGCGTTATTTTGACCCTGACCCCTAATTGTAGGTTGATGGGTAAAGACACGGGAGAGTTATGCTAGCAGATGTTTGTAACCAGGTTTACGTAGATGCAGCACAAAATGCGCGAAATTCAAATTCGAAAATGGCGGGAAAATGTGTGAGTGAGCATCCTGCCGCACGTCGCCTATTCATAGATATGATTCATTAAAAAGGCGGGCATTTCCGTCTGAAATGCTTTGATAAAGGATTTCCCCACGCCTCTCACAAGTCAGTGAGAAGAATGGGGCGGACTGTCTTGAGGAGTCGATACGGAATGGAAGGCTGCTGCTTTCTCCGTGTTGATTGTGTGGGAAAACCATCTGTCAGTAATTTTAAACGCGTTTTGAATGACATCAGTAGCGGTTACGTAGTAGCCTTGTGTTCTCTGTACAGAAAACGCCTGACTGATCAGTGGTGATCAGAAACGCTGATCATCTTGCTGATCGCTGTTGATCAGCACTATTGATCATGATCGCTGTTGATCAGCACTGATCGTTGTTGAGCAGCACTGATCGCTGTTGATCAGCACTGATCGCTGTTGATCAGCACTGATCGCTGTTGATCAGCACTGATCGCTGTTGATCAGCACTGATCGCTGTTGATCAGCACTGATCGCTGTTGATCAGCACTGATCGCTGTTGATCAGCACTGATCGCTGTTGATCAGCACTGATCGCTGTTGATCAGCACTGATCGCTGTTGATCAGCACTGATCGCTGTTGATCAGCACTGATCGCTGTTGATCAGCACTGATCGCTGTTGATCAGCACTGATCGCTGTTGATCAGCACTGATCGCTGTTGATCAAATGTGATCAGAGAATCTGATCAGCTGGTCTGCTGAGCACTGATCAGTACTAATCTATTCTTAGGAGTCTGAACACGGTTGTAAACAGGAGGTGATCGGGGCCAGACCTCTAGTTCCTTGTCATGATGGGTTATTTCATATTTGTCATGGCAGCTGTGGTCCTGCGAGTGGAGCACGGGTCCCCGACTGATGAGTGCTCTCTCCTTTCTTGGGTATTGCACATGGTAGGTCGGGTAATTGGGCAGTCTGCCCGGATATTTGTGATTGTTGAAACGAATTTTCTTTTAGTCGAATTCGAATGCGTAAAAAAATTATCGAAGGTCGAACTAGCAGCAACTTGTTCGATGTGGGACAATATTGTCTCGATTTCGAGCGTTTGTTGAAGAAAATCTGGAAATGCTACGAAATTGGAAAAATGAGGCCGGATCACATCGAATGAAAAATGAGAATGATGAAAAATTGACGAAATTATGCTAAGGAATAAGAAATTTTGATGGAGTTTTGACTGTAAAAACGTAACATTTGATTAGTGAAATTTCGAAAATACTAGGCTAGGAAAATCAATAGATTTTCGTTTTCAAGGTCTCGGATAAAATTCATTTATGTTCAATTAAATATTTGTGCTTTTTTGTGATTTGGTTTTATAAAAATGAGAAATTGTTTGGTTGCTGTTGTAGTGGAGTCGAGTTTTCGATGAGATTCTGGTTGGGAAAGCTGGTCTGCCTGTTTGGCAGGGGCAGTACCTACTTTGTTTGTCTTTTCTAGGCTTTGCATGGAGTTTCAGAGATCGAAGAAACGGGGTCGGGCAAGATTTTTTGTGCGAGTTTGGCGAAATATTTGCTGGATGGAGATGGAATAGACTGGTTTTTGTGCTGGAAGGTGCCAGGGGCATTTGGATGGATTATAGACTGAGCGGGTATAAAAGGGGGGAGGCCGGGCTTGGACTCATTCTCGCTTCGTCTGTGGTGTCGAAACGTCGTCTCGGGTCGTTCGGTGATCTGGCAGAGAAATGGCGGAACGAGGTATGGTGGCTGTGTTATCAGTGCTGATGGATGTTTCGTGGCGATCTATGCTAGCTGATCAGCTATGATCAGTGGCTTATCTGATCAGCCAGCACTGATCGCTGGCTAATCAGAGACGCTGTTTGATAGCAATCAATACCGATCATTCAATCGAAAATTGATCAAAACTTATCAATAGTGCTCAGCGGATCAGTTGTTCAGCTTCTCTGATCTCTACTGATTAGTGTTGATCAGTATTGATTGTTATTGATCACTAGTGATCAGTGTCTGTCGATAGTATTGTTATCGATCACCAACGAGCGCTGATCAATAATATTGTTATTGATCACTAGTGATCGGTGTTAATCAATAGTATTGTTATTGATCACTAGTGATCGGTGTTAATCAATAGTACTGTTATTGATCTTTAGTGACCAGTGTTGGTCGATAGTATTGTTATCAATCACTAGTGATCAGTGTTGGTCGATAGTATTGTTATTGATCACCAACGATCAGTGCTGATCAATAGTATTGTTTTTGATCACTAGTGATCAGTGTTAATAAATAGTATTGTTATTGATCACTAGTGATCAGCATGAATCAATTCTAGTCCGTCCTTGGGAGTCTAACCACGTTTTATGCAGGATTACCAAACAGCTTCTCATTTCAGCCAGCGATGCATCTCGAAGTACGGCTGGGCGTGGTCGCGGTCGTGGTCGCGCGCGTTCGAAGTCAGTGACAAGGCCAGGTGGTGGTAACAACGATCAGGCGAACGAAGAAGTTGGATCCGCTGGATCCATCGTGCCCAGCGATATCGAGCAAGGAATGGGTGCCATGAGCGTGGCTTCAGCCGCAGCCATTGGCCAGTCGAAGGACGCTGGTTTTGGTCAAGGTGGACCCTGCCAGCCTACCAAGTTGACCACGGAGGTTGGATCTGTTGACGCCAGTTCTATCGTCGCGCCTAGCGATATCGAACAAGGAATGGCCGCCGCTAGCGTGGCTTTAGGTGCAGCCATTGGCCAGTCGAAGGACGTCGTTGTTGGTCAAGTCGAAACCAGCCAGCCTACCAAGTTGACCAAAGCGTCAAAGCCGGGTGCGGGTCGAGGTCGATCAGCTGCCAAAGCGGCTCCATCAGCGCCAGGCCAATCGACGGTTCGTTCGACCGATAGCACGTTGACTGCTGCTTCCAAATCGTCGGCGAGCTCGGTTGAGTTGGCCAAACGCCACGGATATGGTCAGTCTGGTCGCCTGGTCAAATTGCGCACCAATTTTTTCACGATCAGTGTAAAGGGCGATATCGAAGTGACTCAATATTGTATCGATATCAAGACCGAGGGCTATGATCGAAAGCTGACCCGGTAAGCTTTTTTGGAGGAGATAATTGTTCTGTTGAATTGATCGAGTCATTATTGATCGATCGATTGAGTCCGGGTTAATCGATTGATTTCAACGCAGGGAGGGTCCGTTTCCTCGCAGTCCTCTTTGCTCCCCTGTCCTACACTTCTTTCTTCCAGGGAGGACAATTACATTATTTTCTGGCAAGCGGGCAGGATACTGCGCTGGTTCGACGATCAATATAGTGTAGTGTACGATGGTGGCCATATCGCATATTCCTTGGTCCCGCTCAAGGTTAGCGGCAGGAAAGAGGTATGTCGGCCTGTTTGACATTGTGTCATTAGAATTCAATTCGGACTTTTTTTAGGAACGCATGTCTGTCGAGGTGAACATGGCGCAGTACGGTGGTGTCGGAAAATACTCCATCTCGATCGAATTGATTGGAGCAAAGAAATTACAGTTCAATGGCGTCAATTCAAAAGGAAATCAGTTGACCTTGGCCGTACTCGATTTGATTTGGCGTCAAACGTATAATTTGCCTGTCCAGAACAAACAGGAGTAAGTGGGGTGTTAAGGAGCCTGAGTGTCTGCTGGGGTGACCTGCTATATGATAGATGGATGATAAAGTAGGGACGGTGCGATCATGCAGCTGTAGAGGTTCGACTGGCAATCGATACTCTGCAGCCCGCGCTGCTGGTAGTGTCACCCGTCAAGGTGATGTGTCAGCCATTGACTAGGTCGAAGACTTGGTTGGATGGTTGGCTCTTTGCGTGGTGTGGAAGCTCCAATGTTCACTCCTCCAGTGTTAGGGACCTAAGCGTAGTACACAGCTGAACTTCAACTGATAGTACCCGTCTGCAGGGGCTGTACAGGGTTTGGATCTGCAGCAGTCCTCCCTTGTGTGCAATATCTCATCCTTGACCTTGCGGAAGTCTGGAGATTTGGTTTCTCATTTTAGAAGATCGTTCTATCCATTCGGCCGCAGTTTCTTTCACGCACCGAGTGCCAACGACCGCACCTGTTTCGACTTGGACGCTGGACGCCAATGTTGGAGCGGCTATTATTTCGCGGCCAAATGGGGAGTTGACTTTGTGCCGTTGTTGAACGTAGATGGTGAGTTGGACCTGAATTTCTTGTTTCTTGCATCTTATCGATCGTGTCCTGAGTAGCTAGCTACTTGCATGGCTCCCTCGGCACAGTCGCGGCCGTGAAGTATGCCGACTTGAGCGACATCATTCTTCCCATGCCCCAGTCCAGTGACGCCGATGCACCCAACGGCGAGATCAGTGTCGAGCATTCCCTTCGTCTTTGACTGCACACACTGTGGATAGCCGTGCATGCTGTGACCCTGACACACCAGCACCAGATATCTCAAGCGATTTATCACGTATATTTCTATTTTCAGTGGCCAACAGCGTCTTCCTGAAAGGTCAGCCATTCTTGCAATTCATGTGCGACGTACTAAACCAAGCCGCCGGCGCGAAGAAATATTTCGTTGAACAATTGGCAGCCATGACCGAACCCTATTACTTCAAGAAACCCGAAATCACTGTCTTGGACAAGGCCATTAAAGGTAGGTGAGAAGGTAGTGTGGAAATTGTGGAAATTTAGGCGTAAGGGCTTACTGGCGACGCCAAAAACGCGGCCGGATTGCTGAGGGCTCTTACTTCAACATGAAAACTATTCTGCTGCAAGTTTCCCTCAGCTTACTCCCACCTAAGAGTACTTGAGAATCGCTCTAGGGGACTGTGCGGCCATCATCCCTGGCGGTTTGGAGATTGATACTCCCCTACCTAGGATACGTAACCATTCCTGTTGATGTTTCAGCTACAGTCTAGTGTATCATTTCCCGGCGCCAGGGTGCGCTAGCTAGAACTGCCTACACGATTAAGAATAGGGCGGTCGTGGGAAGAGTTGTAGTCCGTTTGTTGTTGCAGGTTATTTTGTGACCACGTATACGGCTCCATTGCGAATGCAGAAGGTCAATTTCGTGACGGAGGAACCAGCTGACAAGTTGACATTCGATGTACGAGATGGCGAGGGGACTCGGAAGGTCACGGTGGCTGATTATTTCGCTACTCGTCGTACCCCACTGCGTTATCCATTCTTTCCTTGCTTGAACACGGGTGGAAAACGACGATCCGCTCTGCTACCTTTGGAAGTGTGCGAAATATACTCGCCGCAAAGAGTGCGTGGAAAATTGACCGATACGCAGACGTCGATGATGATCAAGGTAAACTGTGGGGTCCAGGTCGAGGCTGAGCTAGGGTTGGCGAGCATACGAAGAAGAGATTGGTTGGAAAGTTAGGGAGGGGAGGCTGAGAAATAGACTGTAGAATTCGAGAAATAAAGGAATGGTCTGAGTAGGAATCGAACTCGCGCCTGAAATCTTTCTGGCGTTCTGACCACAATCTAGTGAAACATCTGAGGTGTGGGTGACATTAGAACGTAGGACTCCGAATCCTACCAGGACTGGGCTATGCCTCAGAGGCTCGATCGGCAGTCGATACTGTGCGGAGCCAGCAGCTGGGAGCGTCACCCGGCAGGATGATGTTCCAGCCGCGGACCAGACTGAGACTTGGTAGGCTACCCGGGTTTTTGGCGTGGTGCAACAGCTCTACCGGTCACGGACACAATCGTATTACACGTGCGAGGTTTATGTGAACACATTTCTTTCAGGGCGTGTGCACGGATGCGGTTGAACGCGAGCATCGTATCAACACGATCATGAAGAAGGCCAACATGGAGCAGGATCCGTTCGCGAAGCGACTCGGATTGCAGTTGAACACCAAAACGATGTCCGTGGATGGACGAGTTTTGATGGCACCATCTTTGCAATACTCGAGGAATCAGGTGAGTCTTCGGCGCACTCGAGGTCTATGGGTCTACAATAGTGACCTGGCCTGGCGTTTGGCAAGGTCCTGTGCCTAGGGACAGCTAGTGGGTAGGTCTGTGTACCAGTATGTGCCTGGTGTAGACCATGTCACAGATATTAGACAACGCACAACTTGAATTTCCCGCTTCAAGCCGCTCATGACAATTCTTACTTAAAAAGTTCGTCGCTTCAAACCTTGTGCGCGTCCCGGTTTTGAAAAAATTTTAAAACAGAATAGCGAGTTCTGGCCGGTTTTTGAAAAAGTATACCAATTGAAGCCATAAATTAGAAAAACTGTTGACATAAAAGATGTCAATTTAGCTGCGCGCACGCTTTATAGGTACTTTAGTAAGAAACCCCCTATGTGTGTAAAATTGCCATAAGCGGCTTGCCAGAAAATTTGCGATGGAATGGTCTAGAATGATCCTTTCCCTATCAACAGTACTGGAACCATCGTGGTGTGGGGTGACCATCTACCGCACGAGCAAGCTTGGCAGCCAGTCAGATAGGGCAAGTGCGAACTGGACCAGTGATGCGGGGCTTATTCCAGTCCTCTTCCAGTCTCAGCCAGACAGACCAGTCTTACTTCTCAAATGGTGTCTTTTCAGATCGTTCCGAGGGACGGCGTGTGGCAGATGAACCACATGACCAAGTTGTTCGCTGCGAGCACGATCACTGGTTACGGGTTGATTTCGTTCATTGGTCAGAATCAGGCGTCTGAACTGGCGTAAGTGTGTGCTCGCATTTAGTTTCTAGAGTTTTGTCAAAATCTTTCGCCTGTTTAGGCAGTTTTGCGGGGCCTTGATGGGCATGGGCAGGCAAATGGGTCTGCAGGTGGCGCAAGAAATGCCATCCAGTGTATACTACGTTCGAAACGCGGGTGAAGTACGCAGTGCCATCGAATCGTGTTTGGCCGAGTGCGCGAGGAAGGGCAAGAAATGCGATCTTATTATTGTCCCTATGGGTGCCAAGAATACGGAGAATTATGGTAAGTCGGCACAATTCAACATTGAGTGGGACTTTGCTGGGGAGCCTGTACAGGAGGATCGATCCAGACTGGCCAGGGTTGCCTACCCCTTTTGTGATATAATGTGGATTCGTGGGACTCGAGTAGGTTAGGCGGCATCTTGAAAAACCTAAGGCTGATTTTTTCTGTCTGGCTCAACTGGGGATTAGCCAACCAGTTTTGAGGAATGACTTCTCTTGTCTGCAGAGGTTCTTATGACAAGTTGATACTGTGCCCGAATCCAGCAGCTCGGAGCATTTCTTTCCAGTCACGGTGATGTTTCAGCCGTGGAACATGTCTGGGCTTTTGGCATGGTGCCAATGCTCCACTGGTCATTCCCTTTTCAATATGGGCCACGATAGCACCGCTAGCAGCATAGCCACTGGTCCTTAGTCTGGATTCGGGCTGATGACTCCAGTGGAACTCTGTCTTGCCGTTTGAGTATGCTAGTATGAGTGTAACAACTTTTGGGCCAGGTTAAAATACAATGCGCTTAATATATTATTTTATTTTAGCCGCGGTCAAAGCGCACGCAGAACGCGAATTCGGTGTTGTCACGCAAGTGGTGCTCCAACGCAATATTCGTCCAATCAAACCCCAAACATTGTCAAATATAATTCTGAAAATCAATTCGAAATTGGGTGGCATCAATTGCAGTTTGGTGGCCGATGCAGTGACCAAGAAATACTTGATCAATCAGCGCACTTTGGTGTTGGGGTTGGACGTGACTCATCCTGGACCTACCGACAAGAAGACACCGTCGATCGGAGCGGTAAGAGTGTGATAGGCATGAACTATGCCCTCTGGCCTATTGGTGCACTGGTTTATGGAACCTGCCCCTTGTCTCCCCTAAGTCAGGGCCGGCACGAGACCGAGATCGAGACTGAGATCGAAGTCGAGTGTCAGGTTGGATTGTAGGCATCGTTAGAAAAGTGGAGGTCCTGGTCTGAACGTGCTCTGTGAGCACTTCGGGCTCAGGTCCGTGAGAATTTCTCTGATGGCCAGCACGTGCGAGGGGTCCTTGAATTGGTCTTCTCGGGGCGGGATAGTGAAATGTACCGAGAAGTGTCTGCAGTGCGCGGGTTGGTTCCTGCTGCTTGAGTCATCCTCTTATCAGTCTTACTACTGCATCCTAGGGCGAGCCAAGGATTTGAAGAGGGTGCTGTGACCATCCTGTACGTGTAGGGGTTACTGATGCATGTAGGTGTACTTGGCCCCCGCATCCAGCGTATCAGTTGCCTTCGTTGGCTTCCAGGCAAGGCAGAAACCCGTCAAGGTGATGTCTCTGGCTTCCCCGAGTAGGAGGCCTGCCTGGGATTTATGAGACCATGTGCTCCCCGCGGTATCTTCTCCAATGTAGGGCTATTCCGCCTACTGCACTGACTCAGGGTCCGTTTTCAGGCTGTTGGCAACATCGATCTGCTGCCGGGCAAGTTCGGAGCAAGCATATGCGTGCAGAAACATCGTAAGCTTTTTCTCGGCAGATTTTTGAATGTTTTGCTGAATTTTCCTAATTTAGGTCGCGAGGCAGTGGTTTATTTGACTGAGGCGATTCAGCAACGTTTGAAGGATTTTTGGGATCAAACTGGCTCAATGCCGGACAGAATCATCGTGTATCGAGATGGTGTGGCTGAGGGGCAGTTCGCCGAGGTGAGACGGGTCAGGGAGAGGGGATAGGGGCCGATCCAAATGACCCCGGATGATTTCGCATGGCCTGTCGAGCCGTGAAATTGGCTGGCGCTGGTCACCATTCGGCTTTGAAATGGCATTTGGCGCCAGCGTGGCCCTTCGAAGTCCAGCTCTCTTGTGTTAGGCAGGGGCTTGAGCAGAGGAACAACCAAGTCAAAGGACTGGGACCCATTCAGCTGACCTTCCTAGTGTGGTATTTACAAGAATCGCTCTTGCTGCAGGTTCTGCGAGAAGAAATGAAAGGCTTACGTATCGCTTTGGAATCGTTGGGTGGAGGGAATCCGTCTCCAAAAATAACGTTTATCGTCGTCCAAAAAAGACATCATGCACGATTTTTCTGCGAAAATGAGCGGGACCAAAATGGGCGTGGCAGGAATATTCCAGCTGGCACAGTGGTCGACACAGTGATCACTGACGCGGAATTGTACGACTTCTATTTGTGCAGTCACGCTGGCATCCAGGTGAGTGTTGGCACCTCAATATGGTCGGGCGTCCCTAAAAGTCTTGACAGTTCAAAATTGTCAAGTAAGCCATCGAGGGGAAGCAAAATTAGGTTCAATGGGTCTAGTCGAAACTGGGGTTTTATCTTTCCTTCCGCCAATATACATTAAAAATAAAAATAACAAAAGAATATAAATTGGGACTCTAGCCACCCAGTGCTGGCATGATATTTTTCTGATAAAAAAGGGCGAAGCTTCCCCACTAGCAGTAGAATAGGGATCAGGTGGAGGCATTTTCATATTCTTTACTGTTGTATATAGTGGCTCGATACTGCACGGAGCTGGCAGCTGGCAGCGTCACCCGTCATGGTGGTGGTCCAGCCATTAACTAGGTTGCATGCTCTGGGTTTTCAGCGTTTTGCAAAATTCCTTCAGTAGACGGGCGCAGTCGTATTATACATGTAGATCCCAGGAAACTCTGACTCTGCGGGTGTCTGGTGATGGACTGTCATGTTTTCAGGGCACCAGTCGACCGACCCATTACTACGTTCTGAGAGACGACAACGACTTCAGTCAGGATGAATTGCAGTCAATCACGTACCAAATGTGCCACTTGTACGCCCGGTGTACTCGCTCGGTCAGCATCCCAGCACCCGTCTACTACGCTCACTTGGCGTGCGAACGTGCTCGTCACCATTTGCACTACGTCTGGTAAGTACAGCTGCAGGGGCTGGGCGTTTTTGGAGGTGCTAGTCCTTCCCATTTTTGATCGCTGTTAAGACGTAGTTGGAAAATGCTAAGGTGACGTACAGTAGTCCGCAGTCAGAGTACAGCATTCAGACAGTACAGCATTTCGCAGGCAGCATCCGAAACCTAGCCTTTGGCCAGAGGGGGGGGTCATAAAATTTTTTCCCTGATTTCGACTGGAAGATTCTTAGTTCTCCTTAATTTTCTTGATTTTATTTTTTGGACAAGAGCTAAAATTATTATCTGAATTTTCGCGACTTTAAACATGAAACACAATTTTTTAGTTTTCTCTGATTTGGGCTAGAATATTTTCATTTTCCCTGATTTTCGCAGGTTTTTCGCACAGTTTTCAAACAGGTTTTATGGTTTTTAAACCGGAACCAACCCTGCTCAGCCTGAGCCCTGTAATTGCATCTATTGCTTGCACGCACGGTTTGGGGGGGGGGGGAGGCAATATTCAGAGACAGAGAAGGTCTCACGTTGGTAGCAGCGTCCCCGTCTTCTAGCAGGGACGCAAGTTTTAAAGTCTGGCAGTCTGGTTGGCACTGCAGTTCAGTCCTCTGTGATAATGTTGTTATAGCTCCTTTAGTATCGGTATGCCGCGCAAGCAAAACTCAATGAGAGGCGTTTAACGCAAACCTCTCACTGCGCTCAGCCAAGTTTTCCTCCCGACTGTCATAAGGTTCTTGCACCTGCTCATCAGTACGCGCGGCAAATTTTAAAATATTTGGCCATCAGGGAGCTGACTCCTAAATTTACAGAGCAAGCGCTGATTTTTCTTAACTTGTGTTTTACAGCTTGACCCACTCGTACACTTGGTTCAGACCCTGCCGCGCCAAAAGTCGTGGCAGGGTCAGGATTGCGGTGGGGCTCACCAACTCTTGGCTCATCGAGGATGAGGGTCGGGAGTTCCTTGGCTTTGCCATAGGGGGGGAGGGGGCACTAATTTTTGGCTTGTCTAGAAGGGGGTCGGACCCGTTGTTCAAAATTTTAATATTACAAAATTACAAATTTTAATATCATAATTTTTCAAGCCTATAGGGGGGTCACGCCCTTTTTCAGTTTCGGATGCCGTCTGGGGATTCTCGGAGCCTATTTGAATGTTCGAGGAAACAACCACCACCACCACAACCACTGATGACTAGCTTATTTGTTATTGTTTCGTCTTATTAGTTTTGGGCGCAGGAAATTGTCCCGATTTGGCCTCCTCAGTCAGTACAGCAATGTTCAAAAGAAAATCGTCAGTCAGTTTGCCTTTTGTAATAGGCGTTTTTGGCCAGTGGGGAAGTTTGTGTATTGGCTTGTCGGCGAGTGGGAGAGAGTAATCGATACTCTTCCCTGGCTGGGAGACGTCAACCTCTCAGGTTGATGTTTCAGCTGTAGGTATAGTCGCAAGACTTGCTTGCTCCAGTCGGAGTTTTTGCCCCCCTGACTTCGTCGGCCACTTCCCTCCTACGCCTGCTAGGCTTGGTTGCAATGTCTTATACTGGCTTGCCCCTCGGCCGGTCGATACTCTTCTCTTCAGGCGAGGGAGAGACCCGCCGGGTTCAAGTTTCTGACTCATTCGACTAGCCGACCTGCCTGGAATGTTTTTGAGACCATCGGCTCCCTACGGTACCGATTCAGCCTGTTGCTTTTTTCAGCGGTGATAATAGCGACGATTTTGATGCTCGATCGACCTGTACCTCGAGCAGTGAAGGATCAGTGGCCGAAGATGTCATGAAGTCATCCGTCATCGTCACCGACGACATCCGAGCTAAAATGTATTTCTGCTAGAGGCACCCAGCGAAGTTTTAGAGCACACCGGCAAGCGGCAAGAAAAATTAGGGGCCATAGAATGTTTGAAATTCTTTATCATAATTTAAAAAGTTTTTGGGCCAGTTTGCCCTTTTAGAAAATTTCCAAGTTCAATTTTTTTCACTTTTTTGTAATAGAAAAAGCGTATCGGTGATTTGCTTTTTTATAATCCATTTCAGAGTTCTGCTTTTCGTATTTTTTCATTTCTTTCTTATTTGGGTCGTGCCTGGGTTGGATGTGTAGCCAGTATTAGCCCCGCAAGAATAAAGGCACGGCTTGATTAGTTTGTGTTATTAGATTGACTGAGCAGTGTCGTAGGCGTGTTTGGCCTGTGGAGAAGGTAGTGTATTTGGTTGCCTTGACTGTACACGGCAGTATTGGCTTGCCTTCGTTGTCGCTCGATATGCTCCTACTGGCGAGGCAGAAACCCCGAGTCTCAAGGCTAGTGTATGCTGGCCACCGAATTCTCTGTGACTGCGCGTTCTGGACAGAGTTCTCAGCCACTCTGTCACCGAGAGGGCGTTTATACTGCCTCCAGAGTCCCTGATCCAGAGCGCACTGTCCTGCGTTTAGAGAGGAGCAGTCCCACAGAAAAACATCTGCTCTTTGCGCAAGGAGGCAAGGCGAGGCGCGGCGCAAACCAGTCGGAAATGGGGGCCGTATGGGGCCATTCAAATACGACGTCGTATGAAAATGAGCTTTTTTTAAGCCCCCCTCCCCCCCCCCCCCCGGTCGTACAAAATCGTTTTTTCATAGGCCCCCTCGAAACGGCCCATAACTACGTCGTATGGGTAGAACCCCCCTGCTAAGCAGAGTTCAGAGTTCTGATAAAACAATTCCAAAATCACCCTCAGCTTCTAATAGCAAATTTAGCGGACCTTCAGACTGCCTAAGCGCTATTCTAACTGATCGCCAACAAGGAAACAAGACTGACTGACAAGGAAACATCGCCAACTTGGCAAAACCAAAAATTGCAATGTTTTCCTAGGTGCAAAAGAAAACTCTGTGGAAAATATCTGAGGCGTCTGGGCAACTGGTCAGCTGTGGTCAGCGCCAAAAGTCCTGGGAAGTCTTTGAATACCAAAAGATTTTTTGGGGTTTTTGAGGAAAAATCACCAAATTCAAGTGTTCGAAGCCTGAAACCCAAAAATCCAGTTTGGAAAGAACCCTGCGTGTTTTTCTCAACGCTCGGTTCCTTACCATACCACACAGAAGTTCAAATATCCAGCGGACTTTAGGCGCTGGCCACCGCTGACCAAGCGCTTCTAACAATTTCCACAGAGCTATATTTTGCACCTCGGAACAGACTACAATTTTGGTTTTTGAAAGGTCGAATTAACGGCTAGCGATAATTGCTTATGTAGCAAAAGCGCAGAATTGTTTTTTTTGGAGATTACTCAGATAAAATTTTCTGAAGTGTTCAAAAATTGTGAAGTCCATCCGAGAACACTGGGCAAAAACCCACATGGAGCGTTAGAGTCCAGGTCCAGCATTGTATCTGAAACCACACCCCGCCGACCCAAGCCCACATCCTCGAGGGCCACATTCAACTCAAACCCAGGCCCACGTCGTTTTTTAAAATTGAACCCAAACCTAACCTTGTCACCGCATACAGTATATTCAGTGTTAAAAATTCAAAGCCAAATTTCAAAAACCCGAACAAGCAATTTTCATCTTTCTACCATTAGAATGAATCATTAAAAATATTTTCCACAGTTTTGCAAAGGGAGGCTTGATTTGACGGGATTTTAAAAGAGTTGGGTTTATCTGGGTTTTGCTTTTTGGCCCAATCCAGCCTGGGAATTTACTAGTCCACCCAACGCAAACCCATCCCCATGGACATAACACCCAACCTAACCAAAAACCCACCGGGTCAGGGTGGGTCTAGGACCATTTGCAGGACCTGGGTTGTTGTTGCTATCAGCAGCTTGCAGTCTGTACAGCCGGCAGTATGACCTTGGAATATCCAGTGCATAAACGACGTCGTATTTGGCCTGACCCCCCTCTTCCCCTCGCGTACAAGATCGTTTTTTAGGCGCCCCCCCCCCCTGGCGTACGACGTCGTTTTTGAACGGCCCCTATGCCTGACAGAGATCCTATACGATTAAAAATACACGAAAACGGAACGATGTGATAAGAGAAGAGTGAGTTAATTTGAAAATATTGATACGGCGATTGATGCCTGATTACTAGTGCCTGACTGGCTAATCAATCCGCTGTTTGATATGATTGGGTGATCAATATGATCAGCTGATCTGATCTATATAATCGATTGATTTATCGATCGATGAATCATATTATTAAGTAAATCAAGCAGCAGTAAATCGACTGATCGAATGGTCACAGTGATCAATCGAATACGAATTTAACAACATGATCACTAAATCAGAAAAAGCCAATGATCTGACAGTGAGGATCATAGAGTGAGCTCTTCGAAGGTGAAAAACTAAGTTCAGAAAACGAGAAAGTACAGGTCAAAATCGCTCTCAAACCGAAATTTTGACTTCATTTTCAAATTCAAAAATAAAAACTGGACTGGTTAACAGTCTGTTCAAAATTTTGGAGGCGATCGTCGATATGTAGAATCGATAGAAATGGGTTCCTACGTTTTTGCACAAACTTTGACCTTGTTGTGCAAGAACGCAGGCATAGAGCGCGCAGGGACACCGATCGGTGAATCACGATCAGTACGGGCGCCTAGGCATGGTCGCTTTTATACTCATTTTCCCGACTTTGATGCAATATACTGGTCCCCGACTTTTCAGGGGTCCAGTGAAGTTTGTGACTGAGTACAGTAATTCTCGAACGTGAAGATCTGCGACCATTCCAAGCAGTGCGCCACTCTGTCACAGAGAACTCGGTGGCGTATAAATGAGCCCTCAGGCACCTACTGCACGACTAGGTGACCTGCCTGGAGGGTTTTTGAGTCCATCCGTCCCCCCGGTACCTTCTCCAATTCAGGGCTTTTCCGCCTATTACAGCAGTAACTGTATTTATGGTCAATCAGAGACTGTCGAGCTATTCTTCAGTCTGCAGCTCTTGTCTCAGTCTCTCCGACCTCGGTCGTATGCTCGTTTTAAGTCTTGCATATGTGAGATGCGGAGAAACTTAATTCACAGTCAGCCACGTATTCTCAGGAACAGCCCCAATTTTTGACTGATGGCGGGCGCTAACAAGCTTCTTTTTGACATTGCCGGTTGTGATAATTAAGATGAGGTTTTGTGAATTTTGACGATTCGTTATATCGATTTATTCAAAAACTGGGTTAATCAATGTATTGTAAAATTAGCTCGGCCTCGCCCTCGCCAGATCGACTGGACTTTGTGCCTTAGCACTGGAGGGGGGGGCCGAATTTTTCTTGCTCATAATCTCTGCAAGTGTCCATTGCTCGTTTAGCTGAGTGACTCGCTGCGAAGCCGCGTCTTTTCTTGTTGTCATGTCAAATAAATTACAATGCGGGAACACACCGCCCATAGTGATCATTTCCGCGTGACCGGTCGAGCAAGGCCCGACGTCTCATGAATTATATCCACACCGTGACCGAACTCGCTGGGCTTTTGTTACAGGATTTTTGTGTGTACCGAGTCTACTAAGTTCGATTGGGGTTTGTTGCACCCCTTGAACGTCTTGTGAGACTGCTAGCGACAGCTCTAGAAAATTGCCTATCAGAAGCAAAGATGGCTCTGTAATAGGCGTGGAGTAGATAGTCTCTCCACACCTGGAACCGGTCTGCCTTCCCGGAGCCAAGGCTGGCACGAGACCTAGCATAAGAAAGACAAAGATCGAGGTCCAGTTTGGCTTGCAGGTATCGGCCGCTCCCTGAGTTCAAAGTCTTTGCGGCTTTTGTGCTGCGATACTATTAAATTCAAGACGAATAGTCGCGGACTGCGTAGGCTCGTCACCATCGCCACCACTGTGGCTTCAGCCATCCTCTACTCAGTTTGGGCGGCTAAAGCGAGCCAAGGATTTTAGCACCCTAAAATGCGATATGCGTCCATTTACTCTATGTGACATTGCAAAAAACACGTCACGCATGTTTCAGAAATAGATATCTAGTGCACATTGCATCCCTCATGCAACAATATTCTTACTCTACAGTATTGTTTTGCAAGTACAAGCATTCCTATGGCCTGTAGGCGAAATAATTGCATCCTATTTGGGGTGCGATGTGGCCGAGCGTCGAGGCGTCTGATCTGTCCAAGGTGAACAGGTTGCACTCGCCGTTGAAATACCAGTTGAAACTGCGACACCACGGTTCCTGGCCGCAAAGGAACGCGCAGTCGTTGAGTGACCCCGTCAATACGGTTTGAATGGCCAGGCCTCGATTTATGCACGAGTTTGGGAAATGGTCAAAGTCTTGCATGATGTCTACGAGAACAGGCAAGCATTAGCACAGTACAGTACCTGTTACTGGCCCTGAACCAACGCCTCAACTGAGATATTTTTGGTGAATGTCCGCTTAGTACAGTAATCTTGTCACACAACTATGGCCTGATAAAAGATGCAACCCACAAAAATGATCGAGAATGTGCTCTAGTGAACTGCTAATACCTGAAAAGAGTTTTCTAGCGCTACTTTTGTGAGAAAAAAATCCTTTTCCTTCAAATGGCAAGGTGCAGCGCCAGGCAAAAATCAAACTTACTGAATACGGAGCACAATGCATAATGAGTGGTCACGCATCCAAAATCGCCGAACCTGGCCACCATATTGAACAAGAGTATGCACGGCCCATCATTTGTCTTAGGATCGTCATTGAGGCGCGATTGCAAAAAGGTCTTGTTGACGTCCAAAGTGGCATCGAAGACGTTAATATCAGTGTGAAATTGAGTGAACGGTCCCAACACATTACTATTGGCAGCGGCCACTGGATTGTTCCTCATGGCCACCATAACCCATTGATTGCCAAGAATTTTCTTAAATACAAAATTTCAAACACTGGTCGATCAGTCAACAAAATCAAAATCAAAGAATACCAAAATGTAATTTGTAATTGTTGCTAGCTCGTTCTTTGAAAAAATCAGACTGAATGTTGCGTTTTTGCTACTGCAAATTTTAAATGCATCATCCCACTTGAGCTTGAAGTAATTGCCAGTTGCGTTGGTGGGAACGAAAAAACAACGGCCTCCATTGACCACGCCACCGTACTCAGTCGAACATTTTTGTTGAAAAGTGATTGGATCGATGCAAAACTGGCCTGAGAAATATGTATTTGGTGAAAATAAAATTAATTCATTCAATTCATTCATTCCCTGTGCTGGCTCAAGTTTCATGTTCTAAAGTGTGTTTGGAACGAAAAGGAAGCAGAAAATAATTGTGGGGTGTGCAATGTGGAAGTTTTGGAGCCACACTGGTTTGGCCTCGGATTAAGTGGAGAGACAATCTCGCAAATGCATACAAGAAAATCTTTGAATTTCCCGCCGCGTTTTCCTACGGTTTTCCTGAATGGCTTTAACCCCTAGTTGGTCTCACTGTTTGCAGCATCAAGTAGCAACTGTACGATGCCTGTGCTAGAAGATAGTTCTTCCTTTCGTACGATTCATTTTTCAATTGAAGTTATTATTGTTTTTGGGCACTTTTTGGGGGGGTTTTCGGGCCGCCGTTTGAGAACCGCTTGATCGATTTCGATAATTTTTGGTACTAGCATGTCCTACCTATCAACCTATGATACCACCAAACGGTTTTGCAAAATAATGGCTGGTTGTCGAGATATGCAGATAAAACCGTTTCGCCCTGTGTTATAACATGCGTTGGGTCTGTGGACCCAAAAGTTAGACCAAGTACGGGTTAATTGGGTTTTTTGCTCAAAAAGTTGCCTCAATCAGCTTTGTTGCTGTTATGTTTAAAAAAGCTTTTCAGAGCGGGCCGCGCACAAGTTGAAGTGAGGAATTTTTTATCCAAGTAAAACTGTTATAAGCGGCTTGCAGCGGGAAATTCAAATTTTGCGTTTTTCGAGATCTATGAAATGATTTATTCTTACCTGAAATGCCAGCAATAAAAAGCGATATGATAAAAGCAAGAATCATGGTGACCAGCCCTGAAAAGACTTATGTAGCGAAACAAAATTATAAAACACAATTCCCAGCAGGCTTTATTTAAAAAGGCCTGAAGAATCGCATTAGCCAAACATTTTTTCGAAATAGGATGGTCACAAACTTTTACCCCGAGCAGATGCGGATATTTGGGTAATCCTAACATCAGCAAATTTTATCGAGGTCCTTTTCACGAGTTGAAACAATCATTTTATGGCTGTAATGAAGACATTTACAAGAAATTCAAAATTTATCGCATTACATTTATTATTAGAAAATATTCAGCTTAAAAGAGAACATCGACAGCCGAAAGTCGAACTTTGCAAAACCAAAACTAGGTGCGGAAAAATGCTTTATGCAAAACGTTAGAAGCGTCTGGTCAGCAATGGTCAGCGCCTACAGTCCAGCGGATATTTGAATTTTTGTGTGATAAAGACACCGAGCGTTTCGAAAAACAGGATTTTTTTTGGAGGTTTTTCCTCCAAAACACCAAAAAATCCAGAAGAATTCAAAAACTTCGCTCAATGTTAGGCGCTGACCACTGCTGACCAGTTGGCCAGACGCCCCCAATATTTTGCACAGAGCTTTCTTTTGCACCTAAGAACATATTATAATTTTTGGTTTTGCAAAGTTCGACTTAATGGTTGGGGGTGTCTCCTTGCAAGTCTATCACCAAGAACATAGGGGCATGTTTCTTCTGACACTAGCAGATGACAGTAAGGCGAGCTTTCTCGAAAATCCACTAGGCGGACAAAACAAAATGGGATATTACTTGCGGCTAGAAAATAGTCTAACCTCGTAAGTTTTTTCGTCAGCTGACAAAGGTCTTTGTAAGCCAGCCTCCTTCCTTTCTGGTCCCGTGCTCGCTTGTTAATATTGCATGCGTCTCCATGTTCGACACGGCGACGCCAGTTGCTGGCCCTGCTATTCACGTAGTCGATTTGCTTGTGCTGGTGGTGTCTAGTGCGCCCACGCTCGTGCAATCTTACAGTAATTATGAATACGTCGACCGAGTGCACCTCACTGAACTCAGAAAAATAAGTTTATCAAAAGCTAAAGGGCTGCGTGAGAGAGCTAGCACTTCTGAGAGAAAGCCCCCGCTAGAGGGCTTTCTCTGACCCCTTATTAGGAATTAAATATAGCAGTTTGATCGCTCCAACACTGACAAACTAAAGCAGCCGTCATCGTGAGCGAACTTTGCTACCCTTTTACTGTTGGCGAACCTGGCACCTCTTACCGAAGACTATGATGTAGAAGCTTGACTGGCGATCAATACTCAACATGGAGCCGACGGCTGGGAATGTCAGCCGTCAGAGTGATGTTTCAGCCACTGAATAGGCCAGCATACTTTGTTGGCTGCCCTGGTGCAAATGCCCCACATTATCATCCCCCCCCCCCCAGTAGTAAGGATACAGTCGTGTTGCCCGCTGTCACATGGGGACCCACTGGCCACAGCTGCTCCACGTAAAGGCGCAATTCATCAGTTCCAGTACTTATGATGCCGTGGGGCGGCCGACTCAATCGTCTTCGCGGATGTAAGACTTAGAATCGGCAGTTCATGGCAGAAGTAAGAGAGCTGTTCCCTGGTTAATAATATTGTGTGAGGAGAGGGGAACTTTTCGATCGATCCCAGTCAGTCGAGGGGGCGGTCCCCTAAGCTTCATTGCAATTACAGTAAATATGTAGAGAACTTTTTTCAAATTTATTGAAGCATGACGGCAGAACGTCAGCAGATGGATCGATCTCGAAAAACGAATAGGCGTCAAGAATAGGATGGTGAGCTTGTCTCTAAAGAAGGTCTGAACTAGAAAGTTATTTCTTGTCACTGAACAATTGTCTTATTGTAAGCTGGTCTCCGCCGCCGCCGCTGTTATTCTTGCGCAACTGAACCAATGAACTGCATCAATGTTCGAATAGCTGCTGCTCACGCGAGTCCTTGTTCGTGGTAGAAAGTATAGCCATTTGCCCATTTACCTGTGGAGTTCCTACTGTACAATATGTGCCACTCACCTATTGAGGGTAGGTAATTGGCTCAGAGGACGAGTAAGACATGACATGCCACTGTGTGTCAATCTTTAACGATAAATGGTCTAAATACGAGTAATAAAATGCAATCGCGGGAACAGCATGCTTCATGCTCCTCCTTCTTTGCGGACATGAAAAACTTTTACATACTCAACGTCATGGCTCTTATAAAGAAAAACGCCCCTTTTTTATGGCAGATAACGCTAGTGATGTGGACCATTTGTACGACTGGACGCTCTTTCTTCGTCCGTCTCGTTGCGATCGCAGAAAGCGTCTGCAAGTCTATGCTGTCTGAGAGGGTCGTGGTGACTGGTTCATTTGCTAACATGACGAATAGAAAAGAGAAGGAGAAAGGATCTAATGATTCTCGCAAAATTTCACAAAAATGATAAATAAGAATCAGCTTTTCAAGATTTGTGCTGCTTTGTGCTCAAGTTGTGTGAGTAAAAAATTTCTTTAAAAAATAGACCTGTCAGAACTGCCACGACATACTGGCAGAGCCGGAACGATCAGTGAGGCATCCAAATAGTCCGCGACTATATTTTTGCGACCGCAACGAAAGCGTGTGCATGGTCGCAGACCCCTCGATACCAGTCGCGAGCCGCGCAGCCATTGGCAGAGTACGCTTTAGAAATACACGCGGTTCTGAGTGAATTGTGAGCATGTGACAGGACTTATCTTGTAGCAGTTTTTGACATCATGTTTGGGTCACAAGAAAAACTCAACCTGCCAAGTATCGAAAGTAGGCGTTTCTGATCTGGCCTGCGGCAAATCAGCAAAGATCAAGCTGAGGTGGAGGAAAACGACAAGCAGAGTCTTAGCCCAGAAAAACGATGACCGCTGGGGAGCCATTGCTGCGACCACAATCAAACGTTAGCCCTTATTCCCCTTGCTTAATTTATGGTATAAGCTTCGCTGAAAAATAAATTTTTGCGTTTAACTCGAAACGACAACTTTAAGGTTGGGGAAACAGTTAGTCAGGCAGCCACAACACGCAATCTGTTAAACTGAACGGGCATACAGCATGGACATCATATACTCATTTCGAGATCGCTACTATCCTTTTGGTCCAGCAAGATCTCTTCAGCGACGACGGATACTCGCCTAGGAATGCGTAGAAATGCTTCTTTCTCTTTCTGCCTCTCCCCCATCACCATGCCAGTCACTAAAGTGCACCTTGCACTCGATGCACGCGTCTGTTGGTATTTGCTCAATGGCTTTATTGGCGATGAACTTCTCGATATAGCTGTCGTACCGTAATGATGCAGGTTTTGGGAGAACTTTCTTTTTGAATGTACACTGTCCCTTTCGTGAAAACTGACCGCTCGATCCATTGATCTAGCTCTGCATCTACCACCAAGCGTTTCGTCGTTGAGCACTGGCACCCCAGTGCGAGCATTCTGGGACATCATGGCTTTGATGACACTCAATTGGGATGATGACCAACTGACCCCTCGGTGCTGACCAGAGGCGCAGATTCCACATACACCAGTTTGGGTTTGTTTGTGGAGTCTACACCGCCATTTGCCATAGTATCGCTGTTGACCAACATTCGACGACAACAAGCAACGACAGAGTACTTCGCGAAATGCTCGCCGATAACGAGCCGATATGACATTGTAAAGTATTGGATTTAAAATACTGCTCAAATAGAATAGAATTCCTAAAAAATGCGAGTGCATTTTGGTGCTGTGGTCATGACTTTGCACTTATTGTCCATCGAAAGGTTAGGGTTCGATCCCCGGCGGGGTATTTTTTATAACACTCTTGCACCCTCTATCGGTTGATGTTATTGGCATGTAAATGTCATATGGCACCCTGCTCATCTCATTCTCCTCTTCTATTTCTTACTTTTTCCGCCCAAAGCATTCATAGGCTCATCATTTTTCTAATGAAGCCATGGTTTTTTAAGAAAACGAGAATAATGTGTTTGTCACGTCCTGCTGTCACCCTCGTTAGCTAGGCGTAGGCTGCCTGCTTTTGACAAGCCGAAGCGATTAGCACCTACCTGATACTGTGAACAGATAAGTATTGATCGCTTGATGAGTATAAGGATCTTTGATGTAGAAAAATAATAGCCGCTGGGTTTGATATGGCGCGTAGCAAACGAAGAATGTGACGACGACGGCTACTGGAAAAAAGCAATTATGAAATGCGTGGGTTGAAGTAGAAAAGAGTGGAAATTGCATGCGTGACCACAGTCCAACTTGTTATCTACATTTGTCCCAATGTGTCATAAGAATTGATCATACGATTGCAAAGGGGGAACCACATGGGAGAAGTTTTGCGGCACTTGTCATGTCATATTTTATCCATAGCCAATCACCACACAGCGGACTCGAGGGCTGAGGAAAGCATTGAATGTGATAGTCGTTTTTTACCCAGGTGGGAGTCGAACCCTCCCCTGTAAGTGCGCAGCCAGCGTGACAGGCAGACGGCTTTATCCACAGCCAAGCACCACACAGCGCACTCGAGGGCTGAAAAACACACAGATTGACAATCTTTTATATCCCAGGCGGGAGTCGAACCCACCTCAGCATGAGAGACAGGCGCCCTGACCCACTAGGCTACCACCTGAGAACTGGGGCACCAGACATACTTTCTTGTATTTTTACTAAGGCCTGACTGACTTCTGCAGCCATCCCGAGTGGCAGAGCACAAATTGTAATGCAAGATGCTTATCAGTTGATTATCAGTGACTGCACTTTTATCACAGACATTGCTCTCATTTTTACCCTATTGTCCCCTCACGACCTTGTAACTAGCGCAATCGTTTCTGTTCTTGTCTTGTTCTGCTCTGCTATCCCCGTCCTATTGCCTGTCGTGGCTGTCACACATATCACTTATTCGACAGCAAGCTCAAGTCATGCAAATTAGATATATCAATCACCAAAACCCGCTGGAAACAGCTGCACGAAAATGTCATACCAGGCCTATGAGGAAGTTGGAGGGGGTGTCAAAACAAGGTGTGGGTCTTTTAGTCACAACATTTCACGTGTGATGGGGATGGGCTAACAGGCAGTCACATCCAAAGAACAGAGAATCCGCGATCGAAGCGAAGTTATTTCGAATAAGAAAAGTAAAAGATACACTTATTTCTTAATTTTCTAAAAGCTTAATGACTAGGCAAAAATAGAGAATGTCCTGCTTTGAACTTAATAGCATGAAAAAGTGAATACAAGAGCAGAAAAGCGATGACAAAAAAGGAAAAATGCTTTTGCAACGAAATGCCTGAGCTTATTCTGAAAATCTCCTTGTTCTAGCAAGGTATCCTTTAGAAGTGATAAGAAACCTTATCGTGATTTGTGGAAAGGTCAACACCTTCGGGTCTGCGGGGAATGGACTCCTACGCCGAATCCTTACGTCCCACTTCAATGAACGATGCAAACAGACCCTGACCCGCTCGTGATGCACGTGCGGCACTTTTGGTGGGTGGCGCTCGAAAAATCGCACTTGAATGAAAGATGAACGAGATAAACTTGGATAACAGTGAATCTTGTGATTAGCCGCAGGGACCGCATGCCGTACTGTCACGCTAACCTCAAATGACAGCATCCACCTGAACTAAGAGCAGACATACCTAGAATGGTCAGGACTTTCTTGCTGTCGTAATCTTGTCTCGTACTCGATGCACTCGACACCACGGCCGGACTGTTGGTCGAGGGCGCACTGCCATTCGTAATTGTACTGGACTTACGGTCCACTCCGCCATCCACGATCAATGTGGCCTGCTGTTGCCGTTCTCGATAGTAACCATTCAGTGCACGCCTCGACCTCTTGACAGCCCAACCCACCTTGCCATACAGGCATATCAGGGCAGTCAATGGGAGGAAAAAGAAAAATATAGCCGAAACGTGAAATAATATTTGAAAAACTGGACGTAAACCAGGATCGAATGCAATGGCTAACATGCACATTTTAGTCATTTTCACTGGTCCGTATCCGTACTCATTATTTTGACCGGGCCATCGTCTCAGTATGTAATCAGCCCTGTGATAGACCCCGTACGGAGCGGCGCAAAATCCAGCCACCAGCCAAATAAGAAGTAAGAATGGTCCCAGATGACGACTGATGGACGACGACAGTTTGGTCATGACGAACGAGTGGCATATGGCCATGTATCGCTCGATAGAGAATGTGACTATGGTCAGCACTGACACGTAGGATGTCGTCTCGGATACCCACGCTTTCAAGTGGCACGCGAAATCGGGCAGATGCCAAGGGTACTGATTCCACATCAAATATATTTCGAATGGGATACCAGAAATCAGGCCGGCCAGATCAGCTAATGCTAAGTTGAGCAGATATCGATTGGTGGTGGTTTGGAGAAGACAATAGTTTGAGGTGGCGATCACCAAACAAGTGATCACATTGCCAATGACGCCAGACACCAGTATCAGGCTGTAGACCACTGTCAATGGGTATAATAAAGTGGCTTTGATGGACTGAGGCTCGAAACAACGCGAATTCAAATAACAGGTCTCCATCAAGTGATGATTCACATTGTAATATTTTTGCCAACATTTTTCTGCCATCCATTGGCAATATGTGTAACTGGTGGTGTTTGGGTCGGCCATAGTAACAAGCCAGGCTCAATGCTAGCCTTCACTAGGCCTTACTCTAAAATGTGGCTAGGTCAATTCTTTACAAATTTAAATCGGAAGCCTGTCCCAAAGGGCTTCATACAATTCCAAAGTCCAACTAGTCTGGGCTCTGGCGACGCTACGACTGGCCAGCTGGCCCTACTGTACCTCGTTAGAGCTGCAATGGTCAGGTGGTGAGTAGGTGTAACCAGGAGAATGACACGAGAAGGCTGTGCCCCGGATGAGGAAAGCGATAATAAGCTAGGCGTAGCCCGCGCAATCCGACGCCCGTAATCGATGAAAATGAGTGTATGCCTTTAAATGGGGCAAGCTGAGTGAGAAGAGAAGAGACTAGGTGGCAAGGCGTACAACTAGCTGCCTCTTTATTTTCGCTTCATTTTTACAACCCTATCTCTTCCCCCGCACTTGGTCAGCTAATTAGAACTAGCTAACACCTAGTCGGATAAATTGCCACAGCCAAGTCCTCGGTGGCTGCAAACTGGGACAGTCCAACGAGTAAAGGGCAAGGCCTGGTGCTAAATGAGGACACCCACAACAACTTCAATTTAGTCACTTAAAAATCATGGCATAACGTTCGCCAACAAACAATGTCGTTAATAAGTTTAGAGGCGGGAGAATAACAAGTGTTGGCCTCTTCGAGAAACAGTGTGTGATAATAGCTGCCTCGTATCATTCACGTTTCTAGCCGCGTACGTGGGCAGGCACTGGAAGAGGGTGCTAGAAGTTTCAACCGGCAACAAGCTCGTTATTCACAAGCCCGCCTCTGGCTCCGTCGATAAGAGAAGATACCCTGGAGGGCTCCAAAACGCATTCGAGCATTACACTCTGAAAAACGAACCAGCTAAATGAGGATTGAGTCTAACAAACAACGAGGACGTCATTCTCGTGCAAACGCCACCAGCAATACTGATAATCGCACCTATGACATATCTCGCATCGTGCCGTAGTCATACTTCCTTTCCACGAGCATACTCTCGTGATGAGGGGACGGATACAAACAAGGCAAGTGCCAAGTGCCCGCCCTTTCATGCCGGACACTCCTCCTTGGTCGCCGGAGCAATATTGCCAGCTTGGCATTTGCATTTTAATTCGCAGCATGTACCCGAGCAGAGAAGACTGTCGGGTGCGTATGGACCGGATGAGGACACTCGAAGTGACGAGATAGCCCGAAGTTAGAAGCTGATCGGGGCAGGGGCTGTCCGTGCTACCGTGCTGGTAGGTGAGTGCGGTGGAGGGAGTGACTGGCGGAGCTTTTGCATCACGCCGAGAACCCAGGGAAGTTAACCCAGTCTTCCAACCTAATCCACGGCTGAAACATCACCCTGACGGGTGGCGCTCACAGCTTCTAGCTCCGTGCCTCTGAAAGTGGATTGGAGGGACTTTTTTGGGACCAGGCCCAACAGAGTTAGCACCACACAGCGCACTCGAGGGCTAAGGAGTACATAACTGACAGTCATTTTTCCCAGGCGGGAGTCGAACCCCTGGAAGTTAGCACCCAGCGTGAGAGGCAGACATCTACCCGCTAGGCCACGACCTGGCAATCTTACAGAGCGATGGAGGTCCACCGCGAGCCCAAGCAACAGAATTCGCTTGATTTGAAAAAAGCAGGGATCCCAATCAGCAGTGCCTGTCGACCTTAAGACTTGAAAACTTGACAAAGGAAGTTCTAGGTAGGACTTGCCAAGAAAGAGCATCGTCTGCCTGTCCACAATAGTGAAAAGCAGCTTGGTGGTCTCAGAGGACTCGAAATTCTGGGGTCGGCTCATCAGCAAAAATGGATTTCACGCGTAATGTGTCACCCTCGAATGGCTGGGGCTTGGTGATGTGGTGAAACAGCAACAGATCCGGAAATCCCCTCATGGGATGCTGCGGGATGGGGAGTCTGGGATCACTATTTCAAACACCTTGATCAAACATCGTCTCCCCTGACGAACAGGCAAATCCAGAGGGCGCCCACCATCGTGTCAGCAATAAGCTCTAAACGAGACGTAGGACAAGTGTGCAATCAAGGCGTAGCCTTTTTTATTTTGCATACGCCTGCCCCTCAAAATTTTCTTTTCCACATCATTCTTTCAGCCAGACTCGATCGAGTAGTTTTTCAATCCCCATCAATCTTGTTGCTCATAAACGACAAGTCATGAAAACGTGGTCGATTGTGCTTGTTTAAATCGAGTTTGCCTCAAAGCAAACAAGCTAGCTGGTCGGTTAGCTAATCTGAAAGTGAGAAAAGTTAGGGAACAGGGGTTCGAATGGAAAAGGGATCATGAGAACTGGAAATGAAGCCGACACAGCAACGAGAGCGCAGATGCCCGCATTGGGGATCTCCATGGATGAGTGCAGTCTGGCTGCTGTCCATGCAATGCGGCATTAGCGAGGATCAAGTTATTTTTAGTTTCCAATCACTTTTGAAAGCGTCAAATCGTGTCAATTTTAAAGTCAAATAGCAGCTAAGAATAAGATTATTCGTGCACTGGCAACTAAGGAGTAAATAAACTATGATGAAGGGGCACTGCGTAATGTTTATTAGTGTCTGTGGCCGCAGGTGGGCCAGGTGTTATGCTTGTGCGCCAAGACAAGAAAGGTCATGTTGTTTGAGCAAAGCGATGAACGTTTTTATTGCGAAGGTCAGGGCTAACAAGGCGTGCGACAAACACTGATAATACATGGGGTGTGCAGAGTAGGCGTATCGCACTGTGTCCCTGACATTACAACAACAGGGTCATAGCGCATACACTGGTGGAAGGTGCCTAGCACGAATACTCACGGTAGGATCACTGGTCAAGGACCCCGTCGATGGAGATAATAGGAAAATGGCTTATTAGCCGCTCGAGTCGAGGATCAATGTTATCGTTTTTGTCTCCTTTTTGGCACCTGCTTTGAGTGACGCTCCGCGTTTTGGGTGCAATGTACGTTGTGCCGACGCCCACAGCAGATTTGGTGCAAGCGCTCATCCAAATGGCAGGTTGTTGTGCTCGCGAGAATTGTTATGCAGACGGATTATTTTACTGTGCATATCACAGAAAGCACGCCAGAAAAAGGCATGGTTTGAAACTGGTTGTGAGGAGAGCACTGATTGTGACCTAGGCTCAGCAAAGGCAACTGAACCAATAGCAGCCGCCTGAGTGGTGTAGCGCTGAAAGGCGTGGGTCACTTTGCTTGGCGGCGCTGGAAACCGGTCGCCTTGGGTTCAACTCTGGCCGTCTGAGAATTTGGTGCAGTTCTCTTTGCGCCTTGCGCGCCCTGGCGGGCCTTATGGGGCGGGAGGTTCTCGAATCTGGGTTCCGTCACGGGGCATGGGCTGTATGGTTGGGTAACCGCTGACGTCGCGGAGTAGCGACTGATTGTTTTAAAGCGACTGCAGGCATGTGTGGCTTAGTGCCTTGGCTTTTCCTCGTGTAATACGACAGCAGTATGAACGAAACAGAAGTAACTGCACTCTAGCCTACTCAAACCGCTTGCACAGACATTGAGGCACCATAGCCTGACCACGTCCATGCTGACCTGCATGCAAGTCTGACGCTGCATGTATGGATCTTCACTGCGCAGAAGGCCTCTTATACGATCAACCTATCGATAACCAAACTACACAATGGTGCCTTCCTGCTGTTTTGCCCGCGCTTGCATGTCAGATATTTACCCCTGCGATCTACATACATAAGACCTGTGGTGTTTATGACAGGCAGAGAAAGCATTCTACTAGTCGATAACAAGCGGAACAAGGGAGTAGCATGCGCTAGAAGCTGTGCCATTCTCCTAGAAGTAACCTTTGTTGTAAACTAATCATCTGGTGAGTAAGAGAAATGGCGCCATACTACAGTTCGCCTGGTAAAAAGGCAAACTGCAAAACGTTTATATCACAAACTAGTGTTACGTAGTGTGTGTTTGGTCTGTTCAGAAGGTAGTACACCTGGTTGCCCTGATCGCTCAGATACACATATACATGTCAGATACACTGCCTTCTCCACAGGCAAAGCACACCATCATGCTGAGCAAACTACACTATCAGCTCTCGTCACGCAATTGACGAAAGCGCCCTATCACTTGGACTGAGCGTGACTATTGCACTTCCGTTCCAAGTACTCCAACTCTCAATCTCCAACTATAGGTAATATATTGTAGGCTCCTGAACCCACTTCCTGACAAGAAATCCTTCAAAAGTGGGAAGCACAGCACGCGCAATGCAGCTCAGTTCTTATGCGGCACCGTACACGTCAAAGCCCACCTTCCCCAGCTTGCATGCCTGACATTTGCCTCCTGCAAAGTGCTAAAATCGGAATCGGTATGAATTCTTTGTCACCTGTTCAGAAGAGGGTGTAACTATTGCACTTTTGTTTCAGAGACTCCTGCTCACAATCTAGTCTGTAATCCAACCTTCTCATTTCTAAACCAGAGCTGCGCAACAATGACTCATTCCTGGGGCCAGCTGTTGTTTTTCTGGTTGATTACCTTTTGTTATCGCAAACTGGATTTTCAGAGTGAAAACATTTTTCAATTATTAAATTTCAATTGTTGACTCAACACTGGGCCTGCCTGGTGTAACCCTCATGCCTGGTAGGCCATGGCGAGTGGGAGAGAGTAATCGATACTATCCCATAGCTGGGAGACGTCAACCCCTCGGGTTGATGTTTTAGCCGTAGGTATATTCGCAAGACTATCCTCCTTCAGTCGGGTTTTTGTCCCGCCGACTTCGTTCGGCTGCCTCCCTCCTACGCCTACCAGGCTTGGTTACACTGGGTATAAAACTAGAGCACCAGTGACGGCAGCTGTGCCACTGCCTGCGCTCACAATTCAGTCGACCATGGCCAGCTCATTCGCTCAATTTTCCACAATATTCATTTTTCTACTCCTCTGTGGTTCTGTGAGCAGTGGCCCGGGCGTTGGTGTGGCGTGCACAGCAGTGTGCACTGCTGCCTGGGGAATATGCAATGCAGCCGGCGGCAGTTTGGACGTGTCATTTCTGACGAATCCAGTGACAGCTCCATTCGTGGCATTCTTGACACCCATGTTCGCAAGTGGATGCGGGGCGGGTTATGCCTCGTTTTTGGGCTGGTGCGCTGTGGGCTGCGTCTCACCGACTCTATGAATGTCTAATACTTTATGTCTAATTTTTTGCTATCTGTCCAAGCTGAAAAACTAAGTGAAGCCTGTGCTGTATGAACTGTCAAGAAAAAATGCAGGCCTAACAGGCGCACTGAGGCAGCACAAACAATATTATACCTCGAGTATGGGCTGGTGCGGAGCGGGCTTCTTGTCTGCGAAAGTTCCATGAAATGGTCGTCGAGAATGGTCAATCGATTGAGTGTTTGCTTTATATGATCAGGCACGTATAATGACGTGACGTCTGGTGCTTTGTTTTCTCGCTCTCAGTGCTTGAATAATCATGACTAGCTTTTTGGTTGGTTTTTGACTGAACCTTCCACTAGGAAGATGCATTGCAAGAGTGCACATCACAGTAGGCATACCGTACAGTGTGCGTCGGTATACCGTTTGAGCTAAAGGCCGCGGTCAGTGTGATGTTGCCTTCAGACGTTGCTTGGCCACTGGTCATCCCATTGACCTCCAGTGCCCCGTAAGTAAGTGTAACATTGGAGTCTGGTCTGAATTTCATTAGGCTGCACTGGGAGTCCTTCTAAGCATCTGCTGCGTCATGAAGCAAGCCAGCCGTTGCCAGCGAGCAGACATTGCATGAAAATTCAAGGTTGGCAATTGCTAGCCTTTTTTTAGTCTGCCCTAACAGCCCATGGTTCTTGAATCTTCATGGGACCACACTGAAACAACCTATTCTTGGGCCAGTGAATCGAACACAGGAGAAACAAAGACTTTACTTTTATAGTCAAGCAGACAAGGCGCGGACTCAAAAGGCTCACTCAGACCTAAAAACTGATACAGTTCGCTAGATATTCCTAGTGATGGAGACCCGCACACCAGGGACATGGCGACACAGAGACTCATAGCCAGCATATCCCGCAGCATACTGTAGTTAGCTTGAGGGTCTCCGTGTTTACTTCACTTCCAAATCAACAACTGGCAATATAGCAGAAGGCATAGTTCTGGCGGCACTAATCGTAAGTCAATTAATACCTAATCATTAGCATTAAATTATATTTGTGTCCCCAGTCATAATGTAACAGTGATTTGTAAACAATCCTGTATGACCATTCCCATGGTAGTACAGGCATCGACTGACTTCGAGAATAATCACATCGTGAGCCAGTGTTGGTTGCATTCAAGCAGTTGGTGTGAACACGCTTCCGGCACAAGCGGCCATGCACGCTGAAAATCCGGCACTGCACCCTGAGGCGAATAATGGGGCAAGAATACTGACGAAGGGGGCAGTGAGCGCATTGGCTGCTAATGCCACGTCGATGGCTCCACTGGCACCCCAACAAGCCGCCCATCCGGCTGTGCACACCACTGTGCAGCCAGCTGCAATGACTGGTCCTGCAGTGGCGAAGTTGGTGAGGAGCAGAAGGATGAAAACTGTGGAGAGCGATCGAGCGAGAATCGTGGTTGTCATGGTTGAGCAAATCTGAAAAACATCTGGGATGCAGCGCTCGTCTAGCAATCAGCACGGAGCCAACATCTGGGAACGTCACCCGCCAGGGTAATGTTTCAACCATGGACTAGGTCGGGAGGCTGTTGGCTGCACCCTAGGTTTTTGACGCGGTAGTGCAGATAATCCAGCAGCCACTCCAAGTAGTAGGGACCCAGACCTTGGCACGGCTGACCGTAGGTTGTAATTAAAACTAGTCGCAGCACATCACTGTTACAAGAGAAGTTTGGGTCTGCCTCGGCTGGCTGCTAGGACACATTCTCCAAATAATACAGCTCCAGCCATTAAGGCTCACAAGACCATTCTAGCATGCCCATATCAGTTGCGCACACAGGTCAGCTTACCTGTGGTTTCCTGTGCCTTGCACCACACTGGTAAAACCAAATTGACTTCGTACACTGCCAAGCACCCGGGAGTACCAACCAGCCGATACTGGCACAGCTGAGAACAGAGCCTTTGTCTCTTTATTGTTGACTCATACTTGCATCATTCCCAGTGCATCACGATTGCTAAAAGTATGCATCACACAGTCGTAACCAGTCGGCTGACGGCTGGTGTGCTGGCACGCCAGTCAGAGTTACACTCATCGCCCTTGCAGTGACTACTTGATGGCAGGGTGGGCTCGTCCAAATTCTTATCTGCTGACTGATGCCACTAGGGCTGGCATGAGTACACACCCAAACATAATCCTTTCTATCTTCAAAAACTGATATCAAATTTAGTGGCCTGGCCTCTTGCTGCTGAAAATTTGCTTTTGGGCAACGGTGTCGCACGCCACAAGCAGGAATCCTACCCGTAGGAGCCTGGACTGGTTTCACAATCAGCTAAGACATGTCGTAAAGTTAGGACGACATTGTGAACAATCAGTGGCGGACGCCTAACGAGTATAGTAAGGAGACTGGTTCCCGAACACCAGTCAAAAGGACCCTCCCTTCTCTCCCAGTATCATCCTGGGTCGCTGGTGCAGGCACAGCATGCTATCGTGAGGAGGTGCTCCTAGTGGAGACACACAGAGAGAAGCTGCCGTGAGAACTGGTCACCTCATAACACTGCTGGCCGGCTATAGTGTGACCCCCCCCGCGGCGAGTGGGAGAGAGTAATCGATACTCTCCCGGGGAGAGTATCGATTACTCTCTCCCACTCGCCATGGCCTACCAGGCGGGGGAGGGGGGGTTACAATAGGCAAAACGGGTTGGAAGTCCCATCCCGTGGGGAAACTGAGGCGGCATGGGGCCCAACCCACAAAAATTAAAAAAGAAAAAGAGAGGATGCTACACAAACACCATGATGTCCAGTATATCTCTGTTGATGTCTCTGTGATCTCTTCGTGAGCCTCGCCTGGAGGAGCTCGTAGCATCGAGCGGTTAACTGATAGTAAGGCAACCAAAAACTGTTCCATGCGTAAAGCAGCAGATAAGGCAACCAAATTCTGACCCTCTCCATCTATTACAAATGCTATATGTGATTGGCAGTGTTCCCTTTTCTATGTGGGTCATCCTGAATATCCCACATCTTCCAGCAACTTCTCTGCATGGGCCTCAGTGCTTCAACAGAGAGTGAATGCTGTAGGTGCTGAAGACAAGGAGATTATAGTACGCACAGTTCGTTTGCCAACATTGCACCGAAACAAAGTTTTGAAAATGACCTCCGCAACACTTGGTGCCCGTCTAACAAAGTACTGTATGCTGAATTTGGTAGCCTGGCCTCTCGTCAGAATGCGCCTTTGCTGCCTGTCTGGATTTTAGCGTATGAAAGCGTTCGTTCGTCCAAAGTAAGGGTAATGCAGTCTTATATTGGGTGGATTCGAAAACTGCGAGCTGGCTGGGGCAGAGTGAGAATCTTTCAGCATACAGCAGAGCAATGGCGAGCTCGAAGCGAGATGACAGGAACTAGCCATTTTCCCGCCATTTCGAAATCTCTTTAGCTGCCGCCTTCTGATGCCACTATCCTTCAGCTAACTGTAGTCTGCCAGCTACTTTTGTATATAATAGCAGCCCAGGGCTGACATGGCTGCCATAAATTTGCTGATAGTGACTTTACAAATGCTGATGCAACCGCAAGTGCAAGTGCTTGTCAGTGGTTTTAAAATTAATGTGTCATTTTTATTTTTTATTTCTGTTTTGCACCGCTAAAGTGCGCTATGGTGTACCCATTTTTTCAGACAGCTCCTATAGCACAGGCTTCCATTTATTTTTCAGCTCGGACGGATTGCAAAAAATTAGACATAAAGCAAGTCATGATGACAGTTCCCAGAATTGATTTCCAACATATGAGCATAGAAGAAATCACATGTTCTACAGGAATAACAGGCACTACGGCATCACTTCAGCCCGTGCTGATGGCGTTTCATAGAGTCGGTGAGACGAAGCCAACAGCGCACCAGCCCAAACACGAGGCATAACCCGCCCCGCATCCACTTGCGAACATGGGTGTCAAGACTGCCACGAATGGAGCTGTCACTGGATTCGTCAGAAATAGCACGTCCAAACTGCCGCCGGCTGCATTGCATATTACCCAGGCAGCAGTGCACACTGCTGTGCACGCCACACCAACGCCCGGGCCACTGCTCGCCGAGCCACAGAGGAGTAGAAGAATGAATATTGTGGAAAACTGAGCGATTGAGCTGGCCATGGTCGACTGAGCGTAAGCAGTGGCACAGCTGCCGTCACTGGTGCTCTGGTTTTACACCCTTGCAGGCCCAGAGTCAAAGATTGAAATTATATAATTGCGTAACGTTTACCATCTGAAAATCCAGTTTGCGATAACAAAAGGTAATCAGTCAGAAAAACAACAGCTGGCCCCAAGCATGAGTCAGTGTTGCGCAGCTCTGGTTTAAAAATGACAAGGTTGGATTTCAGATCAGATGTGAGCAGGAGTCTCTAATGCAAAAGTGCAATACTTACATTCTCTTTTGAACAGTTGACAAAGAGGTCATACCGATTTTAGCACTCACCACTTGGAAAGCATTTCGCCAGGCAACGGTTTCAGTAGCCTAGACTATGGTTGGAGATTGCGAGTTGGAGTCATTAGAACAAAAGTGCAAAAGTTACGACCAGACCAGCTGATAGGATGCTGGTTAAATGAGTGATAACCAAGAGCTGATAGTGTAGTTTGCTCAGCATGATGCAAGAAAGAGCTTATGAACAGGTTCAATTCACAGAATTCAAGCCGTTTTTAGCGCTTTGCTGGAGGCTAATGTCAGGCATGCACGGGGGAAGGTAAGCATTCACGTGGCATGGTTCAGCGCTGCATAAAAACTGAGCTGCGTTGCGCCTGCTTCGGGTTCCTCCCACTTGGGAGACACTATGCCAGGAAGTGGCTCCAGTGTTTGAGATTGTGAGTGAGCGTCTTCAAAACATAATTGCAATATGTAGTGATGGGGGTGAGGGTGTGCAGTTTTACTGTACCTGGACCAAGTGGTAGGGTGTTTTCGTCAAATGAGTGAGTGTAGTTTTCTCAGCATGATGCAATAGTGCTTCTGCACAACTGCATACTGCACCAGTGCAGTGCACCCGCTTCTCAAGCTCTGCTTGCTATCGAGTAGTAAAGTGTTTTCTGTACAGGGGTCTGAAACTTAACACCTATGTTGGTAGTTCGCAGCGGGCAGGGTGTAACCCTCAGCCAGGCAGGTCGTGGTGATAAGGTCGGGAGAGAGTAATCGGGATACTGTACTCTCCTCGGGCTTGGAGACGTCAACCCCTCGGGTTGATGTTTCAGCGGTAGGTATAGTCGTAAGACTTGCCTTCTGCAGCGGGAGTTTTTGTCCCGACAGCCTCACGCTCTCCTACGCCTGCCTAGCTGGTTTTAGCAAGTGTCAGACACGCACGTAAGAAGAGAGGCACCATGGTGTGGTTTGGATGTCGGTGGGATGATCGTATAAGATGCCCACTGCGCAGTGGAGAAGATCCGCGTGCATGCAGTGTCAGGCTGGCACGCAGACTGGCAGCAAGTGCTGATTCGTCAGCACGGACGTGGTCAGCTATGGTGCCTCATTGTCAGTGCGCAGCTGGTTTGAGTAGCCTAACTAGAGTACAGTCACTTGTGGTCCGATTTATACTGTTGGCCCAAACAAGAGGAACAAACTAGGCGCCAAGCCACACATTACTACATTACTTGAAACAGGTGACTCAGACTTCGCGGGAGCGCAGACATCAAAACACGTGCAGGAACCAGGTGCCAATGTAAGCCTGCGCGAACGTGCCCTGTGAGCGCAATAGAAATGGTTTACTACATACATTTTAGTGGACTGGACGCCACGTGACCGATGATCGCGTTTTATGATACAGTTATTACAAAATCAGCCATCGCTACTTGTTCAGGGGCCAAAGCTATAGCAACAATGTCTCTACTAGCATTACAAAATTGCACAGGTGTATAAATTGTGGGGTATACTGATCACGAATCGAACAGCTTCCGCTTACGTCGCTTCTTGACTGCAGTGGGTGCCTTGGCCTTGATGTACTCTCGGATAATTGCCTCGCACTCAGGGCGGTGAAAATGTCTGCTGTCGTCCAGTGCCGTATGACCCCATCTGGTGAAGAAAGATCCCGCATTTTTATTCTGCGTAACTTCTAAGGTAGTCAGAATAAGATCTGATCGTGAGTATGACATAAATGACATTGAAAAGTGTCAATGGATGATGTGTGCGATTAGCGGTGAGTGCGCACGGGTATACGTAGTAATGTATAGTCTGATACACAGGCCTACTCCGCTCTAGCAACAACAGAATATTCATGGGGTCTATTGCGCCTTGAGAGAGCAGGGCAGGACAGGGTGACACAGGAACTGAAGGGGGTCTGTCCGTTCTGCGAGGTAAATATGTGTGAAGTGTTCGGGACTTTTATATGCAGTTCATAGAGTCACAGGGGCAGATGCAGTATGGGAGCGAGGGGAGCACAGGTCAACGCTGGCTATGACAGGCACATACCTGTCCTTTGAATCCCATCTCGCATTGCATCGATGGAGCAAAAATCGAACCACGTCAGCATGCCCCTCGGAAGCGGCCACGTGCAAGGCTGTTCTGCCATCATAATCAGCCAGATCAACACTGATACCTTGGATGGCGTACCTGGAAATGATAGCTTGTAAGACAGTGCCAAGTGATCGTCGACACGTTAATGTTCTGTTCTATCACATCACCAAAACCAGGTCCTGTGAACGAGGGACACATATGATTTTCCCAACTGAGACTACCTAGTATGAAAGGCAGACACCATCAACCGGGTCATGATCAGAGACAAGGCGTCAATGTGGCGATCAGGAGGTGCTGTTAAGAGCCCCCTCCTGAATTCCGACCCCGAAGAATTGAAAAGATAATCACACTTTGAGCTTCTATCAACTCAGTAGACGAAACTCAGTTTGGAGAACGGAGTAGACATTGTCTAGGAAGATTGCACAAGTTGTCTTGACCACTTGGGGACATTCGAGGTAGCTACTATCTGTATTCTTTGGGAATGTACCTATGCGGTAACGAGGAGAGCGTGTATATTCTCAAAGAAAACAGGTTCTACAGTGGTCATGTAATAGGTGCCTCAGTGTACTCTATTAGCATGGAACATCTAATGTGCACCGAGATGCACAGACCATTGGCCTGGCCGAAAAAGCAGGCCCCCTGTCCAGGTTAGCTCAAGGTGGCCGATCAGATGCGTACCGTTTCAAAGCCTCCAAATCGCCATTGGCAGCCGCGAATAATAAATTGACTACTTTATAGCCTTGAATTTCCTGACTCCGTTTACGAGGATCCACTTTCTCCGACTGACCTTCGTCCAAAATGTCGTAGTTGTGGAAATTAAATCGTTCTATGATTTCCTGCAAGGGTCAATGCCATGTGTGGTTCATTATTCTCCTCCCCACCAGATTCTAGTGTATGACCCACAGAAAATGCACGAACTCGAGTGTCAGGACGCAGAACTGGGTTCTCATCGTCATTCATTGCTTACCTCGCAGAAATGCACTCCCCGAACAGTATTGCCAGTACGATCCAACGGTGGTGACCAGAGAGCGAACCCCATGACTTTTGGAATGACCAGAATCAAAGCTCCGCTAACACCGGATTTAGCTGGCAGGCCGACCTGAAAAATAATTTTTGTTGCCAAACACCTTTCTTGTTGGATTGGAGTTTTTCTGTTAGCCGTGCATTCCTCACACCTGGTTTGCTCGCTTGATCGGACTGCAGCTGTAAGAAACTGACAATTAGGGTATGGTACATCAACTTGTTTGTCATCATCCTTTGGCTGCCATTGCTCTCGTTAGCAGAAGAAAATGGGTAACTGCACGGCTAACAAAAAAACAATGTCGCACGTACCCGAAATGCAAACTGGCCAGAGTAATCGTACATTCCGCACGAATACATCAGTGATAGGACATCCCGAACAGATCGACTGCTGAACACTGCCTCGCCTGTGATCGGGCACACACCACCGTTGGCCAGTGTTGCTGCGATCACAGCCGCCGATTCGCATGTGACTTCGATGGAGCAAAGCTGGAATTGAAGACAGGCCATAATTTGCAATAATGGTGAAAAAAAAAGAGTTTTGGTTTTGGTGTGATAAGATAATGGGTGATAAGATACACAAAGTGGTTGCACAGAATGGCATGGGAAAGTGGTTTTGGTATGAAAAAGTGCCAGCTAAATCTTGGGGTTTGAATAAAGACCACTAATTTGTTATCAGCTAGTAAAAATGAGCGATAGGATGTTAACTGACAAGAAATTGCCAGAGAAAACTAGGGATGTCCAATATGCTCGCCTAATTATTGGTACTGATAAGTGATAACAACTACTCACTGCATTTTCCAGATCATTTCAGACTGATAACAAAGTCGCCTTACCTGGAAATAGAGATCCATAGTCTCGCTTAGATTCAGTCCTTCAGGAAAACACTAAAAAGCAAACCTTAATCATACAGAAAACTGTGCATGACAGAAACCCACCTTGTGCTCTCTCATGTAATAGGCCAAGGCGAAATTACGATCCGCTGTCTTCCGTTCCGAGAGGAACCTAAAATGGTGATTTCATGCGTGTAGTCGTCCGAATTCCGGTTATCAAATGCATCGTCAAGGATTGATCAATGTACACAAGGTTAGAAACACTGGTAAGGCGATAACTTGGTGATGAAAGATCTTAAAGGTGGTAACAGATGCGGTGTGTGATGTGATAACTTTAAGTGATAATTCAACAGCGACATAGTGGCTTCGATGATGACAGCTCGATGATAAGGGAGTTGATAAGCTGTGATATCAGCCGGGGTTGTAGGTTGAATGTGATAAGAACCAGTTGACAATCCTCGCGGGCAGTGATACGATGATGTAACAAGTGATAAGTCATGGTCACGCGATTACTGGAAAGCATGTCGCGTAGCAAAATTCGGCAGTGTGGCTTCACGGGGCACGGGTGTATGGTTCAGTTACCGGCGACATCGCGGAGTAGCGATTAACACGAGGATTGGCCCTGGTCGATGGCAAGATAGGGTCAACTAACAAGCCCCCCTACCCCGCGGGTAAAGAGTCAGAAATCGACCCCCCTGGACGGACCAGGATGGGCTCAAAAACAACTCAGACAATTATTGTTTATACTCACGCGGGAATCGAACCCTTCCCTGTAAGAGAGAGAGAGGCAGGCGCATTCGCCCGCGCTAGGCCACGACCTGCCCCCCCGGATCACTTTTCTTTATACTTTGCCCCAAAGTTAAGCTTTTGACTGCGTTTGTGGTTGCCAGTGTGCTCATGGTGACTGTGTACAATACGGAATACGAGGACGGCCCTATTCAAGATTACTTGATTATGCGCGGGAATTTTGTTTTAACTTGAACTTGAATAGCGAAATTGCTCTAAACTGTGAAAATTTGGAAAAAACTTGAGCTTTAATTGAGAGTTTGAAGCAATATGCACTGCAGCATGGAATCAAGTTGCAGCTAGTAATTTTCGATTCGAGATCAAGAAATCTTGATCAAGATTGAAACTTAAACTTGATTGCAAAATCTGCGCACCACTTGATTTAATCAAGAGTGACTTGAAATATTTAAGATTAACTTAAATTATTCAAAATTGACTTGAATTATTGTTCGACGCTTTTGTACTCAGCTCGCAAACGATTTTGCAATCTAGACTCGACCAATCCGTCCTCCGACAGCACCGATACCTAGATCGCTGCCTTTCTTGAAGGTGTGACCGCTAGCCGGAGTCAGTGACGGCTGGCGCTGAAAACAGTGGCGAATTGCGGAGCTGCGCTAATCGTAATAGCCTACATAATCATCTTCACATCGATATGTACCCCACTTTACGAGGCCATGTTTGCCGACGGATTGGAGAAGTGCATCTGACAAGAAAGGGCCAGACAGGCATAATCTAAAGTAGAACTAGTCAAGAGCGAGGTCAATTTCGGCAATATCTGACAATGGGCCAAGCTCAGCCACAGAAGTACAATTACGTGTATAACAGGCGTGGGTATATCTGCCGTTTCCAAGAACCAGGAGCGAGATCTCTTAGGTCAGGGCCAGACACGAGGGCCGGGCTTGCGATAGGCTGAATGACTGGTTCGGTTTGAGGGCATCGAGCAGGAAGTGGCCTGATCTTGAGTTCCTTCTCTCAAGTGCGTTCTGGGCAATAAGGATCCACCCCCCCCCCCCCCGGCTTGGCCAGAAACGTCCTAAACTGTACATCCTGCGAATGCAAGATTCTGGTTCGTCAGGCTGGTTAGGATGAGCATATGACTAATGACGATAATGGCGAAGATAACAGCGCCTCTCACACCAGGTGTGCCGCAAGTACATATCTTATTCCAAATTTGTCTTTTACTCTTTCAAAGATCGTCACCGCTGGGATTATAACATGGTAAAATTGAGATTCGGCTTCAGCGGCAACTTGCTTTATTCAAGTTTGGATCGGAACGCTATTTCTAAACAAACTTGATTGAATCAAAGTGTGAGAAAAATGGATTCACGTTTCAAGATTCATTCTTAAATATTTCAAGTCAATATTAAATATTTCAAGCCAATCTTGATTAAATCAAGTGACGCACAAATTTTGGAATCAAGTTCAAGGTTCAATCTTGATTAAATCAAGATTTCTTGATCTTGAATCGAAAATTACTAGCTGCAACTTGTTTGCATGCCGCAGTGCATATTGCTTCAAACTCTCAATTGAAGATCAAGTTTTTTCCTAATTTTCACACAGTTTAGAGCAATGTCGCTAATAATTCAAGTTCAAGTTAAAGCAAAATTCCCGCGCATAATCAAGTAATCTTCAATGTGGCCGTCCTCGTATTCCGTAGTACAATGCGGACGAAACGTCCACGTTTTTCTTCTTAGCGCTATTTTGCTTCGTCTTTTCTTTTGTCCCATGTCCGTTGCATTTTTTGTCCCCCCTCCCCTATCCCATTTTGCATATGGCCGGATGTGATAAGAATAATATATAGCCAGCCAATTACTTACGTAGTATTGCTGAAGCCCACATATTCGTGACCAGCCAGTCTCTTATACATCTTCATGACATAATCGAATCGATCGGCCAGACTGAGCTCGCTCTAAAAGCAGCAAAATAATAAAGACATCAACTTTGCATTTGATGAGCCTACCTTGATCAATGATGCGATAACGATTGCTCCAGCGTTGATCATTGGATTATGCGGCCTGCCTGCCACCAAACACCACCAATCAGAGGATTCACATTTTTGAACCAGTCAACAACTTACTTTTACCACACTTACTGTTATAGTCGAGACAGATCTCATTGAATAATCGTCCTGACGGTTCCTGTCCGACGTACTGATGAACCAGTTCCGAACCCGAATCGTTCAATGCCACTGCATAGGTCAATGGTTTGCTGACTGACTGCAGACACCAGGGCACTTTGCTCTCCCCCCAAGACGCCCTACGAAAGGATGCATTTACACATGTCATGTCATACTTTATTCATAGCCAAGCACCACACAGAGCACTCAGGGGCTAAGGAACACATATTCGACAGCTATTTTTTACCCAAGCGGGAGTCAAACCCTCCCTGTAAGTGCGCACCCAGCGCGAGAGGCAGACTCCTCACACCGCTAGGCCATGACCGGGACCCCGGCAGATGGGACACCAAGGGGAGAAGATTTACCTTTGTCCGTCGACTGTGCACACAGCCACACCCCACGAGTTTGGGCAGGCGCGGGCCAATTGAGGGATGTAATCAGCCACCTGGAATACAAGACTTGGATTCAGGCAGATCGATACTTGCCAGCCATCATAAAATACAAATCGTGCTGCTGTTGACCTCATTGATTTCAGCCAGCTAAGTTTTTTGGCTGTGAGCCTGTCACAGATGTCAGAATCGATCGACAAGACCAGTGAACATCAAGCAGTGATCGATTTATTGCCAGGACCACAGAAGATGCCACTGGACGTATATATCTGGATCGATTGATTTGTAATAGATCATTCAGATTCTATAAATCGATCTCCGCTTCAACTCATAATCGACTGATCGACATGATAACGATCGATACTTCCATTGATCCGCCAGTTGATCGACATAATAATGATCGATTCTTCAAGCGATCAATCGATTGATCTACAGGATAACGATTGATGCTTCGCCTGATCAACTGATTGATCGATAATGATCGACAAACCGATGTTTATAGGTCGACACATTGATCGATCGATCGATGTGCATGATCGATTACAACTTTCACCTTTATCTTTTTATCATCACTCCACACACCTATTCTCACCTTTCCATCATTAATCAATTTACATCGCTGATAAATATGTCCAATTTGACGACAGAATGATGGCCAATCAGGTATGACGAATCGATTTTTTAAAGCGCGAGTGATCAAACTGATGTTTGCACGGATACATCTGCGAATACAATCTGTTCGAAATGTGCGCAGCCAGAAAAGCATTGATCAGCTGTGACTTACGATTTGAACGTGTCACGATCGACGACCAGGTTGAACGGGTCTCTGACATCGCGTTGTTGCATTCGGGCCTTCTGCGCCCGTTGAAAGCATTGTAGAGTCTCGCGAAGACGTGGATCGCTTTTCTTCAGGCCATAACTTTTGAGAATCTAAAATGCTGTCCTCCGGCATGCTCTGCAGACCCTTACAGTCCTACGAACATTTGAATTGGAAAGGCAGCTTGGATGATGATGAAATTGAAACCTGAGGCTGGGTTCAACTCCCAGTCAATCCAATTGTTTTTTATCATGTACTTGCAGTTTTTAGGGCTGCTAAATTCTATCATTTTGCACATATAAGCACCCACCGTGATAAACTTGGCCACTGATACCACATCATTATCATCGCGAACCATGTCGAATATGATATCGTCCACGTTCCTGACCACATCGTTACTGTCGTCCCCAGACAGGACCCTCAACCTTTTTTCTGGCGGGGGCTCGAAACTGAAATTGAAACTCCGGCTCACATGTGCTTCATGCTGTTCCATGCTCCGCTGAATCCAGGTCTTCAGGCATTGACTAGCTGGCCAATCGATACGCGGGGCACATTGCTTTAGAACAGAGACAGGAAGTCTAGCCTTGAGAAAAAGTTGGCATCAGAACTCTTTCGAATCACAAAGCAAACACTTCTCTTTTGGCAAGCAATCTGGCTGGCAGGGCACACCTGGCTTGAGTCAGCAGCACTGGTGCAGTACTCGAACTACGCAGGGGAACATTTCCAAATCTCACTTATACAGGCTAGGTGTGACTTAAATCCAGGAAAACAATGATTAGCTGCCTATTTCGGACTGAAAGGACCTTTCTTAGGAAGGGGGCATATCGAAAGAATCGGACAGAAAATTACTTTATCGAATTTTGACAGACAGTGTGTGTTCCTTCATCTAATGTGTGTTCCTTAGCCCTCGAGTGTGCCTTATGGTGCTTGGCTATGGATAAAGTATGACATGATCTGGCACTGGTTTCTAGGCAGACATGCACTGGACCCCGTCCAATTCTGTTAAAATTTTCAGCTCAATGCGGAATTTCGAAAATAAACTTCATCTTCCAGCGACTTCTACTCACGATTACATAGAGCAGAGCGGCTCCATAAATCCCTGCCCTTCCAGCATAATCCCCGTCTCTACCTACTTGAATCTCGTGGCTTGATTCCAATCTGGTTCACTGGCGCATCCAACGAACACGTCCAATGGTGAATCACATTCTGAGCGAAACGATGCTCTTCTGATAAAACTTTGTTTTTTCTTGTCTTCACCACTCACACAACGTTTCTTCCATTTTCTTATTTTCTTACCATTAGTGACAGATGTACGCACAATTTTCTCCATGTTCGAATCACCGTCATCCGTATTGCTCATTTCGATGCTAGGCTGAGCGGAGAGGAGAGGACACGGCATGCACGAATCGTCAAACATAATTACACTAACTTGTCCAAAATATGTCACTACTCAAAATTTTTGTCCAAAACCCAATATTTTATGAGATTTTTAAAATCAAGGCTTCATATAACTTTTCTTTCCTACCCGCCTATTCTTTGAGAAAAGCCAAAGTCGAATGAGCAACGACGAGAAAAAAGTAGAAAAAATTACCTAATGGACATCGACGAACGTAGAATGTCAAGTAGGGGCTCTTTTTTCGACACGGTTTGACACCTCGACAGCCTTGGGTAGATTTTTTTAATCAAACTTTGATAGCAAGGCTGACGAAAACACTTCAGGGCACTTCCGTCCTAGCCGCCTAGCATTTTTTAGTTTTTAAAGAAATATATTTCGACAAGGAAGGAAATGAATGTTAGACTTTGCGCCCATAGTCATGTCGGCTAGCGTGCCCCCTGGCATGCAGCCACGCGCCTCAAGCCTATGTGGCTTACGTCAGCGAGTAAAGAGCTATAAGGGGGGCATAGAAGCGGCTTCGATCAATGCGAGAAAGGTGCGACGAGTTCTAGCCTCCTCAGCTGCTGCTTAAACAGCGCATTGAAACCACGTGTGTGGGTGTGGAGATACTGCGCCAAAAAATGCAGTATTACAGCAGTAGGTGCCAAGTAGCAGAAACTGGATTGAGTTTGAGAAAGGCCTATCGAGTAAATACGCTTTCTAAAGCAGCTTGTGACTTAAAAACTGGTTCTGGAGACTTCAACCAGAATCTGTACGCGAAATCGGCTTGCGAAGGCAAGCAGTTGCAAAGCAGAGGCGTGAGTCATATCATACTTGATCCATAGCCAAGCACCATCAGGCGCACTCGAGGGCCAAGGAACACATAATAGGCAATCATTTGTTACCGGGGCGGGAGTCGAACCCACCGCTGTAAGTGCGCACCCACCGTGAGAGGCAGACGCCTTAACCCGCTAGGCAACGACCCCGGAGCAAAAGGATTGTCAATGGAGAGGGTCGAACCCCAACCTGCACCATTATTAAAATCTTACCAACTCACCAGGCCTTTCAGGCTTAGTCATGTTTTTAAGAACCCCTGCCGTTAAAACTGTCAATATCGCGGCATATGACTTCTCTCGAATATGGATGAAACTTGGGGCATTTGATGCCCTACCCAACAGTAGTCCATGGTTGCAGTAGGACCGCTCCAAGTCGCATGGGTGGGGCTAGGCGGAATTTCAAAAATTTGGCTAAATTTGTAGTTGAAAATTCAGGCGCCTCAATAAAAACTTTGGTTTCTCCATAAATACTTAAGATAACACGACGTTCTTTTTTTTAAAACCTCGAGAAAAGGATGCGCTACAAACACTTTTTTAAAAATTTCGAAATTACAAAAACTCAAATTTTGGCGGGAATTTTAAAAAATTTTAAAATTGGTCAAGTTTGGTAATCAAGTTTAGTTTGGTAATCCAGAATTGCTCAAAACCAGAACTGTTCTCAGTTTAAATTACCCGCCAGATCCTCAGGTAAGTGACTTCTTACATAGAAATTCAAAGCGTGGCTTTGTTTCGCGAGGCTTCTTTTGTATTTGTCGTCATCTTGTAAAAAAGAATTGGTTAAAATTGATATACTAGCGCCAGTTTTTCAAGGACGCTTCGTTGTTCATCAAATTCGAAATTCAAGAGCATGATTTCATAAGCATTTAATTTGCTGCTCCACAAAAAAACTTGTCTGCTTCCTACCATAAATTCGGCCTGCAGCTCTCGCTTTAGCATCGTGATGGAAAAATAGGAAAAAATTTCTCACGCGAAATCTCTCATTTCATTCGGGTACCGTCAAGAATCCATTAGCCATTAGACGAATTGTTAGCATACAAATTTTAGCAGGAATCTATTGCTTTGATGGCTTTCCCAGGGAAGCCTTACGTGAGTCGATATAAGTATTGATATCGATTAGATATAGATATGGATATCAACAGTTGTCACAACTAGCCTTAAAATAGCAGACATCAGAACTATTTCGCTAAAAATAGTCACAAAATGCATAAGATTTAAGTTTTCAGCGCTGTCATGAATATGAATAAAAAAATTAAACAAGAAAGAATACACGTACCCATATCCATACCCGTCGCCCCTTACCCAAATCTGTACCCACTTGCTGGTTACAGGTATGGGTAGCCACGCAGGACTATGACTGGAAATCTTTAGACAGTTTACTCTATGCTAAACATTGGCTAATCGATTGGAAAAGCGCTTCTAATAATCCATTTGATCAATTGTGATCAGAATAGTTTTCAATCAATCGTGATTTTGCCATATCCCTCCCTGCTTTCCCGTATCGCGTGAGTTGTCTGCGCGCACCAGCAGACATATGATGTGCATTAAACTTCCGCTTCCGCTTTCTCTTTCACATTCTCAAAATTGAAAGCGAAAAACAAAGTAGAAATTCGAATGAGAGATTTTACCACCACGTTAGTGTTTTAGCCAATGATTGTGAGGATTCCTGGGTCACGTGATCACCTTGCGTCCTCTGATTGGTCAAAACTTCCTGAGCGATGCGGTGCGCGGGCGCGATGCTGGTCGCCGACAATTGCCCCACCCCGACAATCGCCCATGGCTATACTATATGTGATAAATCACTGGCTCGAACCGACGCTGGCGCCCTCTAACGGAATGAATCAGTCAGCGCGTCCGGCATTCTTCATGAAAGCCTGGAAAGAAATGATAACAAATGAACAGTGCCAAGAGGCATGAAATCAGTCAAATATGGACAATTTGAGCCGTCATCACGTTTGGGCGGAAACATCATTATTTTGAATTTGCCGCCAATCAGGTTCGAAGGCCTACTGTACACACGTGCGCAACATAGTCAGCTTACCGCATTCTTGCAGACGGACAAGATAAGAACCTGATTGGCGGCAAATTCAAAATAATGATGTTTTCGCCAAAACGTGATGACGGCTCAAATTGTCCATATTGATGTCTGCCAAGGGGCGGATGATAAAGGCCCGACGACAGTACTGTGTAGTTTGTTTGCGTTTTCATGGATACACTATAATACTAGTGGTTTGTTTTGTGGTCGAGAGTAGACTTTATTGATGGGGATTGATGCCGCTTCTGTTGTTGAACGTGATGGATGTAACTAAGTTGAACCACTGCAACTACGCTACACCAAGATATAACGAAAGCTTACCGAAGGCTCGACCATATGGTTGATAACGTGGATTGACACGACGTGTGGGCCAGCGAGCCATATTTATTAATCACCAAGCGTCCGCCAATAAGAATAGAAAGATAGTCGTCTGAACACAAGGCACTGGCGGCCCTATATATACCCAGCCGATCAGCACATGCAAAACAGAATGTCAAGAAAAACAGGTACGGATGCATCGAGCAGGCCCTGGTGTCCCGAACAAAGCAGGTAGGACACCTGGTGCAAAACACGAAGATCAATTTGATCCACATTATAAAATCCTGGGCTGACATGTGCCAAAAAAACAAGTCCAGAGTGCGTTCATTTGCATAATCATGCGTCCTAAGAACCTCATCACACACGCCGGGGCTTAGAGCCGAATCGTCCCTGATCGGCCTTGATCACTTCCTCCGATCGTTGGATGTGTATGGACAGGGGGCCTACACGAGTCTCTGCTGGTTAGAATCACGCATTGCACAATTCCAGTAGCCGGAGAATAGCAATGTACTGTGTTTACTATGCCGACTGTCAAACACCTCCACGGCGAGTAAAGAGCAGGGAAGATATAAGAAGGCAAGGAAACAACGCTAGTCTTTCGGGTCCCAATAATAAGTTTCTTCAAGTGGACACCCGCGGCTTTATGCCAACCCAGTCGCTGCCACTTGGATACTCTGTTGGTTCCACAATCTAGCAGAGGCCAACCAAACAATCGCGTCAATCTTCTCGGGCATAGCCAGCTTGCCACCTCAGCGTGCAGTTCAGACTAGTATGTGTGCGGCATAGTTGGCCATATTGACGATGGAGTCCATCGATCGTGCTCCTGTGCAGTTTAGCTTGCAGGTCGTCGAGGCCACGTTTTTATTGGTCAGTTTGGTATTGAGGTGTCAGCCTGCACCCATCTCCACTTATAAGTATCGGCCATCTGTGCCTACTTCGGCTACGGTCCGACAACAACAGGATTCAGTCGGCATCTCGGAGCTTCTACATAAAAGGAGAGGAAGAAAAGTGAAGGCAAGTACCATTAAGAGTGATTTGGTTAAGGGGTAGGATGTGCTGACTAGTTCTACCCTAATGATAAGGGTCAGAGCTGTCGCATCTTATCTCACTTTGCTGCAATCCCAAGAAGCCGAAGCGCACTGACGGGGCAGACATGGCAGACAGCAAAAACAAAACAGAGGCCGCTTAGGAAAGAACCACTTCTCGCCTGGTGGGCTGTAATGAAAGGGTTTTGATAACTATTTTACTTCTATGAGCAGTCTTGAGTGGACTAGTGGTCATCTAGCCTAGCCACCCTATTATTCGAGCGATGGAACATTCTCCCCAGCAGCGTGATATATACAGTATACTGTGTACTGGGCTCGTATTACTGGAAGAAGTGACCAGTATAGCTCTTGCGCTGGGCTATGCATGAAACGTCACGTTGATGGGTGACGCTCCCAGCTGCCGGTTCCATCGCAGTATTGATGGCAAGTCCGAGCCTCTAAAAGCAGTCGTCTATCAATGTCCAAGGCCCAACGATTAGTCGAGGCAAGAAGAAAGTAGCCGCCAAGACTGAAGCGCCCTGTAGTGATTTGTGCCAAGGATTTTGTTATTTTTTCAGAGAAGTTCGTTTTGCCTATACCCGCCCAGCACTCAAACCTTCCACACATGGCTGTGTGAGGACTGTTAGGGTCCAGAAATGGGATTGTCTTCATTGTTTTACAGGTTTTAGGTGCAGTTTGACCCCGAGCCACCTGGAACGGAGGGGGATATGGCCAATACGGGGTGGGGCGGAGTGATGTAAAAGAATGCCCAGTGATATTATCTACCTTTCTTCATTTGCTTATTTTACTGAACTTTAGCGCGTAAAAGCGGTAAAATCACAGTACATGTATCGTACAAAGCATCCTTTGGCGCCAAAAGTGAAACGCAAACAGCCCTTATTAGGCGAATACAACCGAATGCCCAAAGAAAAATATACCTAAACCTTCGAAAACTCTTTAGACCCATTACTCTTACAGTCACTACCGAAAAGTGTTATTAGCCCCCAAAAATTTTTATTGTCACTTGATTTATTTTATTTATTTATTATATTTTCCTTTTTCACTTCATTTCAATTACCATTTGGTTATATTTCATTTTATGTTTTTAAATAATTGCATGAAAAAGACTCCAGAAAAGTATTCTCATACCGATGCTTGTCCGAAATGAATTAAGCCCTCTTTGTCGAGATCCAAACTCTCTTCCTCAGTGATTTCCATAAATCGACCAGTTTTCCTTTTTCCTCGAAATCCATTCTGGCGAACCAGACACATCTCTGGGCTGACTGCAAAACTATGTTCGCTGTCACGAGCATTGCTCTGCTTTTCATGCCAGTCAGACCGAAGAGCTTGTTCTCATCTCTGATCAAAAATGGAAGGATCCATTTATTGGAGGATGCCTTTCACTTTCTTCCAAAACCCAAGCACTCTTTGGCACTCTATGGAAACATAGTATGTGCCTCCCCGATACTCTGGCCCACCACTGCCCTACAGTACTTGCACGACTCATCTATATCTGCCAAGGCGGTGGTGCTTCAAGTGTGAAGTGCCTTACACAGTGACTGTACAGTAGTGTATCGACAGTCCGCGTGTTTGCTCGTGTTTAGTCTCAGGTAGACCCTGGAGTTCCTAATTCGCTGTACTCAACTTTTCGCACCAGTAACTTTGCATGGCAGCTGTCGCCTTCCCCGCCTTCTTCTTCATTAGGTGTTTATCGAGCACTTTCGTGTTGACGCGCTTTATCAGGCGCCTTTTCGTGTCCCGTCTGACGCTGTGCTGGTCAAGCAGCTTGATGCTCGCTATAAGCTCAGCCCTTCTTTTATCTTTGTACAGATATCCTGAGCTGTGTGAGTTCGAACTGGTTAACTCCCGACACTACTACTAATTTAGCAACTGTATGAAGCGAAATCAATCACAAAGGCTGCTAATCTCCAAAGCTATGTGGGCTCGCACTGGTGAACTCCGACACTGCTCCTCATTTAGCAACTGTATGAAGAAGAATCAATCACATAAGTTGACGATCTTCTGGGCTGTAAGCTCGCACTGGTTATCTCCTGACACTACTACTCATTCAGCAACTCTACGAAGCAGGATCAATCACGGAGGCCGCTCATCTTCTAAGCTATGTGGGTTTGCAGTGGTTAATCCTCGACACTACTACTCACTTAGCAACTGTATGGAACGGAATCAATCACAAAGGCTGCTAATCTTCTGACCTATGTGGGATCGCACTGGTTGATTCTCGACATTACTACTCATTTAGCAACTGTATGAAACAGAATCGATCACGAACTCTGCTGATCTCCTGAGCTATGTGGGATCGCACCAGTCAAGTCTCGACACCACTAATTATTTAGCAACTGTATGACACAGAATTAATCACAGAGGCTGCTCATCTTCTAAGATATGTGGGTTTGCAGTGGTTAATCCTCGACACTACTACTCACTTAGCAACTGTATGAAACGGAATCAATCACAAAGGCTGCTAATCTTCTGACCTATGTGGGATCGCACTGGTTGATTCTCGACATTACTACTCATTTAGCAACTGTATGAAACAGAATCGATCACGAACTCTGCTGATCTCCTGAGCTATGTGGGATCGCACCAGTCAAGTCTCGACACCACTAATTATTTAGCAACTGTATGACACAGAATTAATCACAGAGGCTGCTCATCTTCTAAGATATGTGGGTTTGCAGTGGTTAATCCTCGATACTACTACTTATCTAGCGACTGTATGAAGCAGACGCAATCACAAAAGGTTGCTGATCTTCTGAGCTGTGGGCTTAGACTAGTTAACTCCCACTGCTACTACTCATTTAGCAACTGTATGGAGCAAAATCAATCACGAAAGGTTCCTGATCTTCTGAGCTGTGGGACCGCACTGGTTAACTACCAACACTACTACTCATTTAGCAACTGTATGAAGCAAAATCAATCACAAGGTTTGCTGATCTTCTGAGCTGTGTGGGTTCGCACACATTATCTCCCGACACTACTACTCATTTAGCATCTGTATGAAGAAGAATCAATCACATAAGCTGAAGATCTCCTTAGCTGTAGGCTCGCACCGGTTATTTCCCGACACTACCACTCATTTAGCAACTGTATGGAGCAAAATCAATCACAAAAATTGCTGATCTTCTAAGCTATGTGGGTTTGCATTGGTTAATTCTCGACACTACTATTCATTTTGCGACTGTATAGAGCAGAATCATTCACGGAGGCTGCTGATCTTCATAGCTGTGGGATCACACTAGTTAATTGTTGACATAATTACTCATTTAGCTACTCTATAAAGCAAAATCAATCACGAACTCTGCTGATCTCCTGAGCTATGTGGGATCGCACTAGTTCAGTCTCGACACCACTAATTATTCAGCAACTGTATGACACAGAATTAATCACAAAGGTTGCTGATCCTCTAAGCTGTGGGTTTGCAGTGTGTAATTTTTCGACAACACTCCCCTTTTAGCAACTGTACGAAGCAGAGTCAATCACAAAAGGTTGCTGATCTTCAAAGCTATGTGGGATCGCAGTGGTTTATTCACGACACTACTTCTCATTTGGCGACTGTATGAAGCAGATTTAATACTGTAACAAAAGCCTACGATCTTCTGAGCTATGAGGGCTCGCACTTGTTATTTCCTGACACTATTACTCATTTAGCGACTGTATGAAACAAAATCAATCACAAAGGCTGCTGATCTCCGAAGCTATGTGGGGTCGCACTAGTCAACTCCCGACACTACTACTCATTTAGCAACTGTATGAAACAGCATTTTCCACAAAGGTTGCTGATCTTCAAAGCTACGTGGGATCGCACTAGTCAAATCCCAACACTACTACTCATTCAGCAAGTGTATGAAACAGAATCAATCAAAAGGGTTTCTGATCTTCCAAGCTATGTGGGATCGCACTACAGTAGTCAAATCCCGACACTACTGCTCATTTAGCACCTGTATGAAACGCAATCGACCACAAAAATTGCCAATCGTCTGACCCATGTGGGTATGGCGACTCTTCCCACATAAGTAATCCGACCGTTCACGAACTCTTTACTCTGAACTATACATACATCCTTTCCATTAAGTTACACAAAGCAAAGGTTACTCCCTAACTGCGGGATAGTTCAGACGGGTCGGGCCTATCGCCCCATAGCTACTAGTGCTAGTAATCGTAAACATTGATCACTAATCTAAACACGAAGCTAATAGGTTGCGATGACGCGACACTCCCACGCCAACGATTTCATCATGGATTGTCGGCCGTGGTCGCTTTCACAATGTCCGCCAACGTGATGATGCGTGGACGCCCCTCGACTGGGGGTTCGATGGCTCCTTTGGCGCGGAAGCGCCAATGCACGTACTTGACAGCGCATGACCCAATGAATTGCAAGGTCACCAGAGTACAGCAACTGTAGACCCAAATCCACAAAATCTTGCTGGCCCAACGGCTGATGAGGCCCCACGGTGTCAGGCTGCTTACTGCGTCGAGAATCGCCTGTGCGTCCTTGGATTTGGGGGTATCGTGTGCTACTTGCGCTAACTGTCGCAAGATTTCGGCTTGCCCATCCACTGTGGCGAACAGGTCATTTAAACTGCTATGTGCTCGTAGCTCTCTCTGGGTATACAACTGTATCGGTTTGTGAATAACTGCTGTAAAGTCAACGTATTCTGCTATCTTAGAAGAGTGCAGTGCATGCTTGATTAATTGGCCTGCAAACGGCTTGACGATCCCGTTGTGTGCGGTGTACACCAATAAGCCTTGGTTGGGATCACTGATGTAGACTTCATGGGCTAAATCACAATCAATGGGGGCAGAAGTTGCATAAATAATGGATGTTTTGGGATCCATGTATCCATCTGAAGATGTGCCTCGTACTGTAAACTTCACAGGGATCCACTCGGTGCATCGGTCGAATCGAAGACTGCAAACGTCCCATAGCCAAACCATAATCAGTAGGTAGCAAATCGACATTATCTTTCCAAGGCCAGGTTACCAAATAACGCTGGCCGTCGTACTGAATCGATTGGTTGAATTTCTGCGGAACAGTGTCATCAACCAAAGCTTGGGGATGGTCCTTGATTCCAATTGACTCCAAGCTCCACCAATCTTCCAGGTTTATTTCTTTCAGAAGTGGTTGATCAGCATTGACGACTGATGAGTCACCAACCACATTATTGGCGACTGGGGTTAACATGGTGACAGATGGTTTATTGGCCCACTCAGACGCATCACCAGTGCGTCCACTGACCACCCAGCCCAACTTGGACCCGATCACATACAGACCTTTGCCCAGTTCTACTCTTTCGGCCGTGATCAAATCCCAATAATAATTATTCCCAATCAGTAGGTCGATCCCTGGTTTTGGTGGTTTTTTGCCAACTGGGTCCGCCATTGGCATTGTCTGATACAACGCTCCGTATCGGGCCACATCCACCAACTTGTGGTGAATTTCTCCAATTCGTGGGACAGTATTTGCTAGGAGTTCCATGGCGGATCCATCCAGCAGTTTCAGTTTCAGTTTGACCACCTTGGTCCGAATCCGCGTAGCCTCGATCCCACCAAATGTGTAAATCTGCAGTGTCTCCTGAGATTGCGGTTCTGCTTTCAATTTTGCGACCAGCTCCTCAGTCACATATGTGCGCTGACTCCCACAGTCGAAAACTAGTCGGACCTTTTCTCCATGCGGCGATTGTGGGGTCATGACATGTGCACTCGCAGTTTGAAGACGACCACGTCCATCCAAATTGACCAGGGCATTTTCGGGCTTGTGCCCCTTAGGTTCGGTTTTCTGATGTTCTTCCAAAACAGGACAGGCAGCTTCCTTTTTCGGATCCTGCATGGAGAACTTCTTTCGGCACAAACTTCGATGATGACGTTTCTTCTGTTTGCAGTGACACATGCCTTTTCAGATTTGCAAGCCTTCTGGCCATGACCTTCCCGAACGCAGACGAAACATTTTCCCTTGATCTGTTTCTTCCTGGCTTCAACTGTGGTATACACTGGACACTCATCAGCCCAATGGTCGCCTTGGCACAAAAAAAACTTGCTACTTTGCGTCTTCTCAGCTCTGGAGTGGGTCAAGAGGGAGCCTGTCGTCGTGTGATATCCGCCCTGTTTTTTCTGGTCGTCGTCAGACGTGTGATATCCTCCAGATCTCTTCTGGGGTCCATTTTTCCCATGCACAAAGCGTGTTGTAGGTTTTGGTGCTACGGATGCTGATGGCTTGTGATGCTGATCAGCCAGTTCTCGGGCTTCGAGCAATTTCTGTACCCTTTTTCGGAGTGCGGCTACCGTCCAAGCCTCATCTCCCCGATTTTCTTCCAGGCGCAAAATTACATCGCGCGGTAATTTCGAAAAAATGACTGACACAACATGTCCGTGCTCGATTTGTTCGCCTAGGGCTTCCAACGAACGGAGATGCTTTTCGACTTTGTCCCACACGAAACGGATTTTAGGCGTCTGATCTGGTGGCGCCTGCAGAGTCGAGGGAGCCATATAGTGCGAGTTGACGACCACCTGTTTGTCGCCGTATCGCTTGTTCAAAATTTCGACCGCATGCGCATAATTTTCGTTCGTCAAGGACAGACCTGTAATGGCTGACTTGGCTTCCCCAAGCAGCTGGCCACGTGAATAGTTGAATTTGTCAACATCAGACAGGGTAGTGTTGTTATGAATGGCCGTTTAGAAAGAGCCCCAAAACTCATGCCACTGCATGACGTCACCAGAAAATTTCTTCAAATCGATTTTGGGCGCTCGGGCGGCCACCGCTTGCTGACGATCCAGGTCCGCAGCGATTGCTTGCCTGCGCTGAAAATCACAGTCACGGGCTCGATTGAGGGTGCTCAGAACGACAGAAATTTCCTCAATCACAGCATCCAGTTCCAGTATCAGGTTCGAGTCGGCTTCTGCGACCTCATCGACGGATTTCTGAACAGCTTCCGTCGTGCAGGTAATCTGAATTAGTTTCTCATGGAGCTGGAAAAATGCAATACGGCAGGCCTTCAGCTTATTAACGAAGAATTCTGTCTCCATGATGTAGGTATCACGGGCTGCTTCAGTTTGGAAAGCCATAGTCAAGGCCGGCTTGTCAGCCATTGACTTCTTGATTTCGTTTCGAACCGGTCTCAAGAAACGAAGAATACTCGACATCGTCGACTAAATCCGGAAAAATGACCAATCGGAAACTCAGGAAAAACGGAGGGGCTCCAGAGCAGAAAACGGAAATCACTAGGACGTCCAAGTGGTCCTCCACAGCGGAAGAAAAGAGCGGAACGGGTGACGTCACAGTCGCTCAGAAAAAATCGCAGAAAAGGTCAACAACCAAACGGATGGTCAGGATTAGAACACAGAGCATAGCACACTCCTAAGCTTTCGTCAATCTCCCGTACGCCTCAGCCTAACGGTCCAAAAATGACCAGGTAGAAAGGAACTGCAGCCAACCCTTCGCTTCCTACAGGGCGCGTGATGAGCTCCTTCATAGCTAGGAGGACAGACTACTCGCTCGAAGGAAACCACGTTCTGCTACCACTTTATGTGGCGACTCTTCCCACATAAGTAATCCAACCGTTCACGAACTCTTTACTTTGAACTATACACACATCCTTTCGATTGAGTTACACAAAGCGAAGGTTACTCCCTAACTGTGGAATAGTTTAGACGTGTCGGGCCTATCGCCCCATAGCTACTAGTGCTAGTAATCGTAAACATTGATCACTAATCTAAACACCAAGCTAATAGTTCGCGATGACGCGACAGTGGGATCGCACTAGTCAAATTCCAACACTACTACTCATTCAGCAACTGTATGAAACAGAATCAATTAAAAAGGCTGCTGATCTTCAAAGCTGTAGGATCGCACTGGTTAATTTTCGAAACTACCACCCATTAAGCAACTGTATGAAATAGCATCAATCACAAAGTTCCCGATCTTCCAACCTATGTTGTTTGCAGTATTCAAATCACGACACTACTACTCACATAGCAACTGCATGAAACGGAATCAATCACAAAGGCTGCTGATCTTCTAACCTATGTGAGATCGCACTGGTTGATTACCGACACTACTACTCATTTAGCAACTGTATGAAACAGAATAGATCACAAAAGTTGCTGATCTTCTGAGCTAAGTGAAATCGCACTAGTTAACTCTCGACACTACTGCTCATTCAGCAACTGTATGAAACAGAATCAATCACAGAGGTTGCTAACCTTCTGACCTATGTGGGATCGCAATAGTCAACTCCCGACAATACTACTCATTAAGCAACTGTATGAAACAGAATCAATCACATAAGTTGCTGATCTTCTGACCCATGTAAAATCGCACTAGTTAACTCTCGACACTACCACTCATTCAGCAACTGTATGAAACAGAATCAATCACAGAGGTTCCTAACCTTCTGACCTATGTGGGATCGCAATAGTCAACTCCCGACGACACTACTACTCATTGAGCAACTGTATGAAACAGAATCAATCACAAAAGTTCCCGATCTTCTGACCCATAAGGGATCGCACCGGGTGATTCTCGACACTAGTACCCATTTAGCAACCGTATGAAACAGCATCAATCACAAAAGTTGCTGATCTTCTGACTTCTGTGGAATCGCACTAGTTAACTTTGACACTACTACTTATTTAGCAACTGTATAAAACAGAATTTATTACAAAGGCTGCTGATCTTAAAAGTTGTGGGATCGCACCAGTCAACACCTGACACTAGCATTCATTTGGCAACTTTATGGAACAGCATTAATCACGAAGGTTGCTGCTCTTCTGACCTATGTGGAATCGCAGTACTTCTTTTTCGACACTACAACTCATTTAGCAACTGTATAAAAAGAATCAATCGCAAAGGTTTCTGACCTTGAAAGCTTTGTGGATCGCACTTGTTAATTCTTGACACTACTACTCATTTAGCAACTTCATAAAACAGAATCAATCACATAGGTTGCTAATCTTCTGACCGATGGGGGATCGCACTAGTCAACTACCGACACTACTACTCATTCAGCAACTGTATGAAACAGAATCAATCACAGAGGTTGCTAACCTTCTGACCTCTGTGGGATCGCACCAGTTAACTCTTGACACTACTACCAAATTAGCAACTGTATAAAACAGAATAAATCACAAAGGCTTCTGATCTTTAAAGTTATGTGGGATCGCACTTGTATACACCCAACACTACAAATCATTTTGCACCTGTATGAAACGGGATCGATCACAAAATTTGCTGATCTTTGAAGCTGTGGAATCGCACTGGTTTATTTTTGCAACTACCACTTGTTTTGCAACTGCATGGAGCAGCATCAATCACAAAATTTGCCGATCTTCTAACCTATGTGGAATCGCAGTGGTCAAATCCAGACACTACTACTCACTCAGCAACTGTATGAAACAGCATCAATCTCAAAGGTTGCTAATCTTCTGACCCATGTGGCATCGCACTAGTTAACTCCTGACACTACTACTCATTTAGCAACTGTATTAAACAGCATATCACAGAGGGGTCTAATCTTCTGACCTATGTGGGATCGCACTAGTGAACTCCTGACACTGCTACTCATTCAGCAACTGTATTAAACAGCATATCACAGAGAGGTCTAATCTTCTGACCCATGTGGCATCGCACTAGTTAACTCCTGACACTACTACTCATTTAGCAACGGTATAAAACAGCATCAATCACAAAGGTGTTTAAACTTCTTACCTATGTGGGATCGCACTGGTTATATTGCGACTCTACTACTCATCTGGCAAATGTATGAAACAGAATCAATCACAAAGGCCGCTGATCTTCCAAGCAATGTGGGATCGCACTTATAAATTCTCGACACTACTGCTCTTTTAGCAACCGTATGGAACAGAATCAATCACAAAGGTTGCCGATCTTCCGACCTTTGTGGGATCGAAGTTGTCAAAGCCCGACACTACTACTCATTTAGCAACTGTATGAAGCAAAATTAATCACAAAGGCTGCTGATCTTCAGAGCTGTGGGATCGCACTGGTTAATTCTTGACACTACACCACTTATTTGGCGACTGTTTGAAGCAGAATAAATCACAGAAGCTCACAATCTTCTGAGCCATGTAAGCTCGCACTTGTCATCTTCCGACACCACTACTCATTCAGCAACTGTACGAAGCCGGATCAGTAGCAAAAGGTTGCTGATATTTCGAGCTATGTATGATCGCACTTGGTTATTCTCGACACTACTACTTATTCAGCAACTGTACAAAGCAGAGTCAATTACAAAAAGTTGCTGATCTTCTTAGCTGCCTCATTGGAAGAGGCATTTCACGGTAAGCGTTTACAGAAAAAAGACCACTCATGTTTTAGCGGGTTTTTTTTATTATTCGCGGGTGAACGGCATGGCTTGGCGGGTGACATTTGAGATGGGTGTTTTATGGCTGACCTTGACAGGGGAGATCTCTTCATGGTTGGTCTCGCAGGCCAAGGTGACAAGATGACTCCTGCTTTCAAGAATCTATAAATAGGGTGCAGATCTTTCACACGCCGCATCAGTGCAGTCCTTGCGTCACCTACAAGAATGTCAGTTCAAGCTGCTCTGTCTTTTTATGTTTGCCCGATAAGATTCTCACGTGGAACGAAAATTACTCGACTCGTTATTCGCTGCCTGCTGCCTTGGAAATCCGCTTGGCGAGTGTAAGCTCAACCTCATGCCATGCCCACAGATGGACAAAAGGAGTGACCAGTCAAACCTTCCAAGCAGGGCTGTCTGGTGACCAACCAGCGTCCCTCTGAGTGTCTTCACTAGGAGCACCTCTATGCGAGAGCATCCTTGACTGGACACTGACTTCCTTGGACAATGGCGGGTGGGCTTTGAACCCTCTCAGAGTTCAGCAGTCGAGACTGTCTTCTCATTTGGCCTTCGTCTCTCTAATCGGAGCACCTCTAGGGTACCGAGTGAGTCACCCATGGCCTGGTTGTTGAGATCAGGCCCCTACACCCAGTATTCCTTCTTCTAGCTAGCCAGGACTATCAACGACTCCAACGTTGACCGTACCAGCTGTATCGATGACGAGTGGAGAAGCCAAAGTGTCCACAACGACCACAGCCACACAGGCGCGACAACATTCACGAGTGCTCCAAGTCGGTCGGGTCGAGTCAAGGCGAGCGTTCTAGCAGTGGTGCGAGGATGGTAGGGCGGCAGATACGGATTGCGGGCTAATGTCCAGCCACCAGCTCGCTATGGAGTGGAGCCGACGAAGTGAATTGGAGTCGTAGTGTTTAGGGCGCGAAAGACGCCATGCATTGTACATACATATTTCTGTTGTGACTGGTCTGGTCTGGTCTGGTCTGGATAGGCTGAGTGCCATTGGTGTAGCGCGTGTGATAGGGCTGGATTGCTTGAGAGGAATGGGGAGTGAGTTAGGAGGGTGTGCTTGTGATCGGGGTCGATCACTTTTTGTGCCCCCGGCGAGTTGTAGTGAGGTTGTGTTGTCCTAGTGATTTGAATGTGGCGCCATAATTGTCCTGCGTATCACTGTTGTATGCTAGTGAGCGGGTGTGCGCGAGGATGAGTGAGTGTGGATGGAGTTGAAGAGTGAAAGGCGGTTGCCTCGCTCTGGGTAGAGTAAATCGTGCAGCCGACTAGAGCAGTCTTGTCTTCCACTAAGACGAGAATTAAAGGGTCTGCACGATGTCGGTACCATTCTTCTTCGGTAAGTCTGATTAGGCCTCACCTAGGTTGAGTCCCCATACTCGGTCTAGGACGTGCAAGAGCTAAGAGCCCATCCTTAGAGAAGGAGCATCGTTGCAGACCACCAGACAGGGAGGACAGTGGGCGCTCACCAAGGATCAGCGCAATCCCCACCGCTCTTCGTCTCACTCTCGCGTCTGATCTTCGCCGACGATGCGATGGGAGAGAATGCACAATTTCTGTGAAAGGGGGGAAGCTGTGAATTCGGGCGAATGCCAGTTGACCGAATGATAGCATTTAGCGAAATGCGTGAAAAAGGTGATGACGGAGTTGTAGGACATGATTTTCATGCGCATGCAAAACTTGGCCTATGTTTCAGAGAAGCATGTAATAAACGACCAAAGCCAAAGCTTTGATTCATTGTTAGCTGCGTACTGATGTAGTGTCGGGAAACTTAATTGCATTGAAGTCGCCTAGCACGAGTTACTTGGCTTTCCTCAGCTGGCTCTTGCGTAAGTTGCACAACTGAATAATTATATCTTTTAAGATATTAATCTCTCGTCGCGCCAATACACCAAGAAGGCATGAAACTAGCAAGCCCAACAAATCTTACCAGTCATCACAGATCACAGGCCCACGTACGGGGATAAAGGACCGTTGCTAGAATCGGTCGATACCGATGATGTCGGTCGTCGATCATGGTTCCATCCCCGTTCGCCTATTCGAAGATCAACCGCGAGCGGGAGGGGATGTATGCTGACTCTGAAAAGGGAAATCACAGTCGCATTAAACGAACGGGGCCAAATGGAGCACACTTACCTTTGCGAGAGCAAGTTGATATTTGTGGCCACGAGTCAATATGGAAGTCGGTGTAGATGGATGGAATTCTGGTTCATGTCGCATAGTCACTGTCGACGGTGGCCATTGATTTTTCTGCAGTCTGTTGAAAAGGGCACTGTCCGTACCAGCTTGGAGAGTCGAACAGCCGTTTTGATGCCAACGCGGGCCTTCTTGTCCATGCTGTTGCCCGTTCGCACGTACTGCAGAGCCTGAGACGGACTGAAGTAGGCCCTGCAGAAAACATTGACTGGGAATTCGCGCTTGATCATTTGAGCCCTGCAAGAAAGTGAGACTTCTTCATTCATTGATCATGGCAGAATCAACCTGGCTCACAATCAGCCAAGTATGGGCAAGTTCGGCTTGAATGCGGGGGGTGGCTCGCTCAGGGCAAAACTTTTGGAAATTACTGCTTTATAATGCGCCTTTTACGCATTTTCCCGTTATGAAAGCTTCTTTTTTTACTGCTGGATTTGAGTTGGGGGGGGGGGGGGGGGTGGGGTTCGAGAGCAAGGATTGTCCTGGCCGGCCCTACCCCACCTTGCTTATACTTGGGCTGAGCTATAGGCAGACAGCAAACAAGTAAGCTTTTGAATGGGTATACTCATATGTATATGTTGCATGCATTCTCGCCCATTCTCATAATGCGTCTTTCAAGGAAACAGCCCTACCATTCGATTTAAAACTGAATTTTTTAACAGGGCCATAGTGCATCCTGTAAAGTTTACTCTGCTTTACTTTACTTGCTTACTCCAAATTACAGCATGATCACATAATGACGATGTGTTCATCGCTGGCTATTCCTGACCACAGGACCGTCAGTAACGAAAAGACTTGCCAAAATACGTTTTGCCAGTCCGTCCGCAGCTTATTTTAGCACTTCTAACGTCGTAATAAAATTTGAGGACCTTGAGGAGAAAACCTAGCTTACCGTTTTCGTTTTATTGATTTTCTTTATCCGCAGGTCCTTCCATCATCATTTTCTCGATTCGGTCCACATGCCGACCAGTGCCTTCGATTGGCTGGCTTCTTCACATTCTAAAATAAGCAGCGCTTACGAACGACAACTGAGTAGGTTATGCTGCATTATCTTCGATTAGAGAATCTACATGGCATCAGGTAGTTAGGCAGATCTAATTATTGTACTTTTGAACAAAGCCTGATGATAGGCTTACCTTGTTTCATAATGAACGTCGCCACTGTCTCCGACTGTGCGAGAAGTTTTAGGAAAACTTGGCTACTCAATTTATCGCGCTTTTGAGAGGAAAACGGGCCAATATTATGCAGTTATGCAGAATGTAAACTGCATCTGATTACAAAAATAAAATATCTACTTACAGTATGTCTACATATCTAGAGAAGAGACAATAATTTCTAACAACGGTAATCGAAACTTAAATTTACCAAATGCACATATTCAAAAGTCACTTGTTATAGGAATATTGATATAAGCAGCTTAAAAAGATAAAAAAGCACAACAAAATCGCAAGTCGTTTCGGAAAATGGCAATTTGGCCGCCGCACAAATTTCTCGACATTTTCCCTGAAACCCCGCCCGCCAAAAGCGAAAACCAAAAGCAAAATTCGAATGAGGGAATTTTTCGCCATGTTACAAACGAAAGTCGAAAGCGAAATTTCGAACACGAATCTTGACTCTGATTTTAAGTCTTTTAGCCAATGATCATGAGGACTCCTGGGTCACGTGATCACCTTGCGTACTCTGATTGGTCAAAACTTCCTGAGCGACGCGGTGCGCTCACAGCAGCTTGGCTAGGACGCGGAAAATTGCCCCTGCGGACAATTGCCCTCTCGCAACATAGGACGCCGGTACACAGAGATGTCGGGTAGGGCTAAACTGTGCGTGTGCGTGCCTGCGAGTGCGTGTAAGCTAAACCGTGCGTGCGTGCGTGCGTGCGTGCGCTTAAATAAAGTCATGGACTCACTACTACTGTTATATGGCCTAGCAACCCAAATTTTTTCGTGCGAAATGCTGCTAAGCAAAAAATGTGTGCGCGACCAAATGGGGCCAGCGAGGACCATTCCAAGCGACACGGAGAAAAATTGTGAGCGACGATAAATATTTAGAGAAGTTCGATGCAGAAAAGCGAGTAAATTGCGTAAAGCGAGTAAAGTTGCGTGCAATGATCGTATCCATATCCGTAAAAATCTCCATATACTTACTTTACTTTACTCCATCAAAAAGCTAATAAAATTATCGATAATTTACTCGCTTTTCTGCATCGAACTTCTCTAAATATTTATCGCCGCTCACAATTTTTCTCCGTGTCGCTTGGAATGGTCCTCGCTGGCCCCATTTGGTCGCGCACACATTTTTTGCTTAGCAGCATTTCGCACGAAAAAATTTGGGTTGCTAGGCCATATAACAGTAGTAGTGAGGCCATGAATAAAGTCCAGAATAGAATGGGAGATGTGTTGCAGTGCAGTAGGAAGTTCGTTGCCTGGCACAAAGAGATGTAAGGAAGATTGTTTTTGCTCTTATTTCTTGTTCTCTATCATCATTCTGCATGTGAGTGTTAAACAAAAGAAATCAAAAATCTTGTTTTGCGCACTGTCTTTGTCTTGTGATCCATAATTTTGGTCACTACAGTAGTGTGTACTCGTATGTGCGTTTCCTCCACCTTCTTTGCTTAGGAAATGTTCAAGGGGGCCGCCATTGAGCGACCTCTCTCTTTTCATTGCCGTGCCCACGATCCGATCCTGCGTTAGGAGGGCCCGTGCATTAAAAAAAATGGGTAAGATCGGTTTCTGTCTCGCCAATTTAATGGATAACCAGAAGAGGCGACCTCTCCGATCTATGCCACGCAAGTGGGGTTTCGCCTGTTGCGGCGATCCTGTAGATTCTATCAACGGGTGCTGGAAGAAGGACTTAACTCGTGCAGAAATCGTGGAGGAAAGAGGGCGGGTAGTGCTGGTAGTGTGCCAGCGCGTTAGCCATTGCAGCTAATTGGTTGGCCATAGCTAAAAAGACATTACATTTGAGGTTGGAACAATTTTGAGAAACGTTAGCCTAACTCTATTATCTCGTGCTCGATCCTTACAGTAATCCCAGCGCGACTAGCATAGGATTGAACAGCTTCATTCTTCTTGGCACATAAAACACAGCCATCCTGCGCAGTAAGACTCACATGCATAATGATGATCGAGAACAAGAAATAAGAGCAAAAACAATCTTCCTCACATCTCTTTGTGCCAGGCAACGAACTTCCTACTGCACTGCAACACATCTCCCATTCTAGTCTTGACTTTATTTAAGCGCACGCACGCACGCACGGTTTAGTTTATACACGCACTCGCAGGCACGCACACGCACTGTTTAGCCCTACCCAGAGATGTCTGCTAGCGGCGGATGATAAGAGGCCCCGCGAGGTGTAGGCTGTTGGGAGGGGCTAATCGCAGGAACAGGAACAGGAACGATCCTGCGCGCAGGAACGGGGTCTAAAAGCAGGAACAGGAACGAAAGTAGCAGCCCATTGATGCTCAGGTACAGTTTACTTTTACGCAGGCTGGCGCCAATTACGAAAAATCTAATTGTTCGTAAGTGAAACAGTAGGAGATAATTAATGCTCAGGTACAATAACATTCGATATGAGCTGGCGGAAATTACGAAAAAGTTGAGTTACTGGGCAAAAAAGACAACATCGCAATCAAAAAGCGTATAACTTACTTCTGGGGCGTGAAACCTACAACCACAGCAAGTTTCCGTGACCCACAGAACTACAGAAATCATCATTACGATGGTCCATTGATAAAATACTCAATACTTTTGCTGTTTGGTCTCCAAGATAGGTTACCAAGATAGATAGATAGGCGAATTTTCGTGTGACTCTATGTGTGACCGAGTATACACTAGGCTTTAGGCTGATATTGGGGTCAGGCTTAGGCTGATATTAGGCTTGAGCTAGCCTTATTCCAGCCTTTGCCTGAGGACCAAACGGCAAAAGCGCCTAGTACTCTACATAGGTCATATACAACTGATCTACCTAAGTTTAGGTAGCTGACTCATACTGTGGGTGACGTCGGAGGGCCAGAAATATGTAGTTAACTAATTGCTTGCTTATACCGCATAGACGTAGAGCAGTATACAGTATACATCAGGGTTCGAGGGTATTCGTTTACAGTACACTTCCAGTGCGGATAGACTGCCCGGTATTTCTAGTCATTCAGGATGATGGTATCATGGCAGTATACTTCATCGTCGATGCTGTTGTTCTTTGAGTTCAGAACTCTTTTTCTTTTGTTGCACTTTCAAAATTGAACTGGAACTTGGTTTAACGAACCCATTCGTTCACCTATCGCACTTTAAAATCCACGTCTTTTCCTCGATCTCAGTTGCAGTCATTTTGTTTCTAGCTCACATCAAAATACACAGCGAAATAACATTACAATCAACAGGATTCAGACTTAATATTTTTCATAAAATGCGCCAATTCGCGTAAAAGCACACTGTACCTGAGCATCAACGGGCTGCTACTCTCGTTCCTGTTCCTGCTTTTAGACCCCATTCCTGCGCGCAGGATCGTTCCTGTTCCTGCGATTAGCCCCTCCCTAGGCTGTTTTGTTTTTGTCGTCGAGCGAGAGAAGAATTCATTGATAGGTCGAAATGGAGAATCTGAACGCAGTATACGACAGAATGATTAGACATCTCTATCCTACTTTTTCAGCATGATTTATATTTTGTATATTATTTATCCGTTTCCTTGATCCATGGCGAAGGAATAGGCCTACTGTGGAGGAGAATATGCTACTCAGCAGAAAAAGTGCTGTTGAATTTTTACCTTAAGTTCTTCTCAGGCCTGGGGCCCAGTTTGCGTTCGGCACTGCACAGAAAAATCTGCGACGAACAAAAACTTTGTTCCAGATGCTTGCAAGCTGGGAAATAAAGCGTTTTGGAAGCATTTGTTGGAAAGTACATACCCTAATTTGAATTTGCTTTTTTTACTGGCATTAGTAAGAATATCTCGTAGTCATCGTAGTTATACAAAAATTGTGTGATAAACTGCTGATTTGCACGAGGCGGCTTTCTTAAAACAAGTCAGACCATAAATGGTTTTTGCTGATTCATTCAAACTGTATGAGCGAACTGGGCAGGGCAGGCTGGCTCATCACTCGCTGCACCCGCCATGCGTGCGTTGGCGTTTTATTGAATTGATGATTGCAAACAGGGGCATTTTTGAGAAAAAATTACTTTTTAGGGATTTTCTTCCTCGTGGTTCTGGAATTGTCACTCGTCGTCCACTGGTTTTGCAACTTATTTATGATCGAACTGGAGTTGGTAAGCTGGTTTTTTTTGAATGTTTGATTTGAAAATTGAAAAATCGATTTAAAAAGTTGATTTGATTTTAAAATTGATTGGAAAATGTTGATTTCGAAATTTAATTGAAAAACTCGTTTTGATTTCATATTCGGTTCGAAAAAAGTCAATCTGATTTAAGATTTGTTTGTATTTAAAAATCGATTTGATTCTCATATTCGATTTGAATTCAAAGTCGATTGGAATATGTCGATTAGATCGATCAATCGATTGGAAAAAAGTCGAATTGATGTAAAAATTCGGTAGGATTTCAAAATTGATATGATTTTCAAAATCGATTTGAAAAAATCAATTTCATTTAAAAATCGATTGAGAAATTTGATTTAAAAGAACAAACTTTATTTAAAAATTTATTAGATTTGAAAATCGATTTAAATCGATCTGATTTTTCAAATCGGCGTCATTCTTAAAATCGATCTAAATCAAAATCAATTCGATTTTTAAATCAATTGAATTCCAAAATCGATTTGAATTATGAAGTTTTTCTTTTTTTCAGAATATGGCGAATTTCTTCACAAGAAAGGCCAAAAATAGACGGATTTTGATATGATCCGAGCGGAAATTGAACGAGAAACGGATCGTGTAACCGGATCGAATAAAGGAATTTCACCTATACCAATTAATTTACGAATTTTTTTACCAAATGGTAGGGAATAATTTTTTGATAATTTTAAGTTTGAAAAATAGTTTTTTAATTTTTATAGTTTTGAATTTGACTTTGATCGATTTGCCGGGTTTGACGAAAGTGCCAGTCGGTGATCAGCCGCACGATATCGAACACCAAATTCGCGATATGATTTTGACGTATATAACGAAAAAAATTGTTAAATTTTGGCAGTAACATCGGCAAATATGGATTTGGCCACATCGGACGCGTTTAAAATGGCCAAAGAAGTTGATCCAGCCGGAATGAGAACTTTGGGCGTTTTGACTAAATTAGATTTGATGGACGAAGGAACCAATGCCAGGGAAGTGCTCGAGAATCGATTACTGCCTTCGCGAAGAGGTAAGATCACAAAATGAGGGGTTTTGTGTCCTGGTCAGTCCAAAGGATGGTGTCAGATCCAGCATCGACCAATACGCCGATCCAGGCTATTGGAATTTTGTATTCCCGCCATAATATCTTCCTTTGGCGTTCTTCATGCAGACAGCCAGAATGCAGTTAGCTGTTTGGGGCCTGGCTATACTTGGTTTGAGGGGCCGTGTGAATGACATTGGCATTTTTTTGATCATTTGAACTTTTGACCCCTGTCCACCATCTGATCGCACAGGGAGGTTCAGTCGGTTGGTCCCGCATTGTTTGGGCTGGGCTTGCAACCCTGAACAGAAGCCGCAATTCTGTTCAAGCTGAGGATGGCAGTTGAGGAAACCCATTCTTAGACACGAGACTACCCAGCTGGGTGTGTACATACATAGGGTCCAGAACTTTAGACAACAGTTTCAAAAGACGGCAGAAGAGAAAGTGAAAGTTTCCATGAGGGGACTGAGGGAAGATCAGGTGGTGTGGTTTCACCTGACCAGACTTACAGTATATGTAAGGTATGCGTCTAGTGTAACCCTCATGCCTGGTATAATAGGCATGTTCTATGCGGTCGAGGTCGAGTGACTGGTCTGATTGCAGGCATCGGTAGAGAACTAGTCCAGTGTTCCTGGTCTGGACTTGCTCTGTGAGCACTTCGGGCACAATTCCGTCAGAACCCCTTCGACGGCCGGCACGTGCGGCTGTGAGTCTACAACATAGTCCTTGTGGTGTGGCGGCAATAAACTATATCACGACATGTCCGTGGACTGCGTGGGTTGGTTTCTGCGGCTTGAGTCATCCTTTGGTCAGCCCTAGTTTGCCCAGGGCTAGTTAAGGATCCCACACGCCTGGCTGTGGGGGACTCGTCAGGAATGGTCAAGTGGTGGACGCCAAACGAGCTAAGCACTAGTCGGAAAGGACCCCCTTCTCGTCCAGTATCATCCTGGTGCTGGCACACTGCTCTCGTGTGGAGGTGCTCCTAGGGGAGGCACCCAGAGGCCGCCGTGAGAGCTGGTCACCGCACGGCATCGCTTATCATAACATGACTGCAGGTTGGTTGGTAGCATCATGGGCAACTACGGCGGCGCGAGGCCCAACCCTCAAATTTTTCTTAAATATAAGGAAAGTTTGTGGAGTCTGTCACAAAATGAAAGTCACAAGTATGGGCAAGGGGGGACGATGGTAAACTTTTTCCAATGTTGGGCCAGCCAAGATGAACCCTTCCTCTCAACCCCTCCCCCCCCCACCTCGGGTCAGGCAGGGGAAGAAAGAAAAGGAAGGGAATGCATGAATGAATGAAAGGATCCTGTGTCTTTAGAGTGACGGCTGAGAGTTAAGGGAAGTTTGAGCCACCCGCAGCACGCCCTCCAAACGTGGTGAATCCATTTACACCTCAGGGGGGGCACAGCCACCCAGGGCCGAGGCGCCCGACGGAGCAATTGAGAGTCGTAACTTTGCATGCAGGCGCTTTTGAAGTGTATGAAAGAAGAAATATTTGGCATGGCGTGCATGCCATTCAATGAAGTTTGGTGTTCTCTCATTGGTCGGCCTGAGCCACAGCGAGGCGAACTCTGGCTCGATCACTCATCACCTATTCTGTGTAAAAATCTACAATTTCTACAATTTTAAAATTGCCGGAAACCATAATACCATCAATTTTTGAAAATTCGGTAATTCCTGCATTGTATACTTTTTGCTGCTCGAGTTGCAAACAGTCCCTTCCCCGTAGCCGCTAGGTGCACATTCGCAAAATTTGAATTTCGCGCTTAGAGGGCAATTGTCCAGTGGGCAGTTGTCCGGTTGGCAATTGTCCGCGATTTGTCGGATTTGTCGTGACGACAAATCAATATTTTTCCTCCCCAATGCAAAAATTTTTTGAACCGAGACTTCGTTTTAAAAGAAATTTTGTTTAAAAATCAGTAGGTATTTACATTTTCATGGAGCTTGTCCAGTCTGATCTGATGAGTATCTGTGCATACATTTTTCTTATGCTTCATTAGAGTTCAGAATGAAAATTAAAAAAGCGAGAATATGATTTCATGAATTCTCTGTTTGACACAAGCTTTTTTGCTTAACTTAATTGAAACCAGCATCAAAAAATCCAGGAAATTTAAAAACTATGGAAACAATTTTTTCATTGAATCTCAGGCCTAGGACAAAAAAAAATTCATTGATCGAAAACAATTCTTTCGATCAGAATGGATTTTCCAAAAAAGGTTCCCGGCGAAAAAAAATTAACCCAAATTTAAGAAAATTTGCAGATTCGATAAATTTTTTGCACGAAATCGAAAAAACTTTTAATCAAAATTTTTTTTATCAAAAAGTTTTTTTATTCAAATCCTTTTCAACGAAAAAAATTTTTTATCGATTGAAAAAATTTTTCCGAAAAATTAAACCTTGCGGCTGGAGAAATGTTTTTTTATTATAATTTTTTTTTTCAAATCCAATCGAGAAGAAAATAAAAATTTCATTAAATGGACCATAAACGGATGAGAATAAACAAACTTTTTTATGAAATCTAATGTTTTTTTTTCAAAATTAAATTCTTCTATCCGAAATTAAATTTTTTCACTCATAAACCTCATTTTATCGCATACTTTCGAAACAAAATATGTGCTCATTGAAACTTTTTTTTCTCGCAAGAAAATTTTCAGTCATCGAAACACGAATTTCGCGATCAAAATTCACTCGGGCTCAAATAATTTTTTGAATCTTGTAAGCGAATGAATTTCTGCGGAAAAAATTTAGTTCTTAAAAATTTTTTCTCGCGGGAAAAAGTTAGTCAAAAGAAATGTCATTTTCCAGTTACGCCTTTTTGGAAACGAAGTTTCATTAAGGCTTCACTTTTTGAGCAAAAATTTTTCTCCAGCGGCGAATGATTTTGATTTTTTAAATTCATAGTTTTCTCGATCTAAAAAAGGATTTTCATCCGAAGAACTTTTTTCATTTCGAAAATAGTTTCAATGAAGCATATTTCGGCAAAAAAATTAAACTAAAAGAAAATTTTTATCAGATAAAGCTTTCAACGTTCCTTTTGATTTTCAACCTTTTTTTTAGAAATGGATAAAACCAATACCAAACGTGGAAGCGAAACGCCAGCGTCGACGACCCCGCCGACCACGACGTCCAACCTGACGATGCCGGCTGAAGACGTCGAAGTGAAGAACCCGTCTCCAGTGTCGAAAATCGACGGGATGAACACCAACTATGATCCGCCAAATGAAGATATTGACGGAAGCGCGCCACCGAATGAGGTAAGTGGAGTTGTTGAACTGGTCCTGTGTCGATTTCCACTAGGCAAGGTTCGAAAATCGAGTCGCTGAGACATGTCTCTGGTAGGTACCCTGCCAGGTACCCTATCGGAAGGTTGATGTGGGGACACTGGGGGGGGGGGTGACCATCACCACCCCTTGTTCCCCCCTCCCATCAGTCTTCTTCCACGCACCTGACTCGTGTTCACTGAAATCCACACGCTCTTTGTGTTTAGCCGCCGGGTCAATCGGAGCAAAGTGGGAATGACGTGACCAATAATGGGTCGAATGCTAAAGGGTGTTGACTTACATTCGCTTTCCGAATGTTGAGCTGTGTTACAAAATGGAAATGTAAGGGGTGTTGGTGATTCAGTGGGCGTGGCCCGTGTGTTCTGATTGGTCTGTCGTTGGCTGGGGTGTCATTTGGCTCTTGCAGTCATCAAATTGTTGACTTACTTCTCGTCCTTGTCCTCTTATGTCAATGCTTTTGCACCATGCGAAGAATGTTGATTATTGTGGCCACCGTGCTGGGGGAAGTAGTGAGGAGGGGGATCTTATTGTGAGTGAAACAGAATGAGAATCAGTCAATGGACCAGTAAATCGGAGGGGTGGTGGTTCGATTCCTGGTCGGAGCTAATGTTTTTGATTCTGTTTGTCTGAGTATTTCCCCTGATGATGAGGTCTGAGATGATGAAAACTAGCAACATCAATACCATATCTATCTGACCTTTGCTTATTTTCAGTCATTTTGTATGATGACAAGCGGACAATAGTTCATGCAGTCTTTTGTCATGTAACCCCTCACTCCCTCGGGGTGATTTTGCATCCGCAGGCATTCTTAGTCTCAAGACTTGTTGCCCTAGTCAGAGTATTTGTCGCCCAGACTTCGGTCAGTACCACCCTCCCCTACGCTCGCCTATCAGAGGGTCGCAGGTAGTTCATGGCCATGGCATCCATCACAGCGCATTCCGGGAGTAACTGAAGGCTTTTCGTGTGGCTGCGCTTCAAATTGCGGGTCCAAACTGCTCTTGTGTGCGTTTGGTAATCATTAAGAGACGACCAGTCGCAGAACCAAATCAGTTCATTCCAGTCGACTTGGCCCTTTCCCAGGTGGGTCCTTATGCGATCCCCTATGTTTCGATCTGAACCAATGACACAACAGTGCTTTGTTCAACAGTTGGATGACACTGACATTTGGATCTATAATATCGAACTGTCAGACATGATGACATGATTAGACAAGGGTCAACAAAGTGTCGCGAAATGCGCGATTGATACGAGGAAGCAGCGCCTCGCCCACTGCACAATGCCCGAGAATGGAACACTTTACACCTCTAAATGATATGTGATTTGGTATCGTTCATGCGAGGTGTGCGTTTTCTCTGTTGACCTGAACGGTCTGTTCCTTCTGTTTCTCTTGATTACTGTAAAGCACCAGACTCGAAGCATTGTCGCCTCTATCCATATTTATATCTCGCGACAATAAGTGTGAAAAATTGCTAGTTTCATGAGATCACTGCGCTCATTAAGTGCTGGACAACTTCCACCTACTGCAGGGCCCTTAGTGAACTAGCACTCAATCCTCGCACAGGTTTAGAAGCCCCGCCGCAGGTGTCTCACTGCAACTTCCGACAATGCCTTATCCGCCATTGTCGGGAGTTGCAGTGAGGCTTTTCTTTTCCATATATTTTGTGGGCCAAAGTCCGTTCTGCCTCTCTTTTGCCTCTTGTAGCTGGCCAGCAGTCAAACCATGCGCAAGGCTGTGCGGGGATCAGCACACACCAGCGTCCCTCAGTGCGTCTCCCCCAAAAGCATCTCAATGCAATATGGTACCGGGTGATTCACCCACGGCCTTGCGTGCAAGGTCAGCGGGGGTGTATGGCTCGCAATCGGCCCCCATCCCCAGGATAGAGATGACAGATGATATGCCCGAGTTACATGCGATGCAGTCCCATTTTCTTGATTTCGAACTTGGAATTTTCGTTCTCTGTATTCGCCATGATTCGCGTCACGAGTAAATGTGCAACACGCTGTGCTTTGAGTAGACGGTGCGAGCAAGTGGCTTCCAAGCGGGGTCGGACGCCCAATGTGGATAGGACAGATGATCCTGGCAACAGTTATAGCTGGTATGGCTTTCCCTTGTGCAAGCTCGATGATCAATCAGACCCAATGAGGACGGACCAGTCGAGTCAAGCCTTCCCCCGCTGAAAGGGCTATGCTGTGGTCCAAGCAGATTTCACTTATCTGCCTCTCAATTCGCTCAGTGGCGGACACTACACTGCAGCATATCGATCTTTTCAGCTTTACTTGTCACATGATCAAACAAGGGTCAATAGGAGTGAAAAATGGCTAGCTTTATGAGAACACAGATCACTGACATCATCACATCGGGCACGATTCCCGCCGACACCCATCACCAGTCCATCACCGACCTCAGCGCTTGCCTCCCGACTTCGACAGCAAGCGAATTCCACCTGCCACCTTCGTCATCATCCTTCGAACACTGCCCGACTTGGCCACATTGACGGACGCGGTTTCCTGATTCTGAGTAGCATCTATAAAAGTCCTCAGCTATTTTAGGAGAAGCACGAAGCTAAAAAACGAGTGTGTTCTTACTCTTGGCCATCTGCTTCACGGTGGTCATTAGCTCGAGCTCGGTCTCCGGGATGAGACAGTACAGATCTTTGACCAGCTCGAAGCCCAGCTTCACGCGCGACATGGCCCCGTAGCGAGACTCGTTCACGAACTTGATGATTGCTCGCGGGTTGACCTTGCCGTAGCGCGCGAAGGCTTGCAGATCGATGAAGATGACCGCGTTGGCCGCCAAGTACGACACTCCATCGTCGCACAGGAACATCGTGGCGGGCAGCTTGCGGTCGAATTGCTTGGCTTGGTACCTGGCCACCTGGTCCACCTTGTCCGCGTTCATCTGCACATTCTCCTCTTTCTTCGCATTCGGCTTGAACGGCATCAGGAGCACGTGGATCTGAAACGAGCAGTCGTTGCCCCCTGCCCCCCGTCAAAAGGACAATGCCCTACCTCGTGGTCTGCACCAGACGACTTGACCGGTCGATGTTTCTGCCTTGTCTTTCCATGGTACAGAGCCACCTTGCCGATCTTGAAGTCGAAGTTGTCGTCGAAAAAGCGCCACACGAGCATCACGCTCTTCTCAGTTCCACTTTCAATTTCCGCGTCCTTGCCCACTTTCTTCGGGTGCAACGGATGGCTCTTCGGCAGATTCTTCCGAGTGATCTCGACCACACCCACCTGAAAAGTCCATGCTGCCAGAGAGAACTTGGAAGAACAGCCAGCTCACCTTTTTCTGCATCATGGCCAGCAGGAGGTGGTACATGCCCCTCTCATTGGGCAATTCCCCGACCAGCACGGGATCCCCGAACAAGTTGACCGTCTCGTTCAGGTTCAGGGGCACCTTCTCGCCGTCATCGTGCACCACTACTCGAGTCGACATACTCACGTCGACCATGCCACCCATGGCTGCTAGCATCTTCACGAGCCCACTCTTCGAATCATCGATCCAGCCATCGAACATCTTCGCCGAATCGCTCGCGGGAAAGTTCAGCCCGAACTTGTCCTCGTTCTGCAGGTTTACGGGCAGCCACAGGTCCGAACTCTCTCGCACGTGGTGCTGGGCCAGGTGCTGGATGGCATCGCGAGTTGTCTTCTTGTACCTGACCAGGGTCCGGCGGAGCATTTTGCGCCGCTCCTTTTCTTGCTTTTCTTGTTCCGCCTTCTCGTTCTCTCGCCTTTCCTTCTCACGCTGCTCCCGCTCTTTCCCTTCTCCTCCTTCTCTCGCCTCAGCCTGGCTGACTTTTCCGCCAGTTGCTTCAAGGCTGGAAAGAAAACATTGTTTTCGTGCCGAGTGTGCCGACTGCACTGCTTACCAGTCTCACGCTGTTGCTTGACGACTAAAACGCCGATGACGACGCCAACGATGATGAAGAAGACCACGCCCCCGACACAGCCTCCGATGATGATGGTTCCGATGGGGAGAGGCGGCTCGGCTGAAAAAACTGGCCTGGAACGAGGATACAAAACACGCAATTATGTCTTACTGAAGTTGCCTGGGAGACGTCCGATCGGGCCACCAGGAGATTCGTAGGAGCCCCATTGCAAGTAGTCGAACTGATTGCGCGGGAACCCGCTGATGATGGGGATGATGCACTTGCCGTGGTACACGCCAGGCTCGTCGGGGTGGAACGTGCGACTCTGCAAAAGGAGCGTCAATCCTAGCACCAGTGACAGAGCCAACGAACACTGGCTTACTTTGGTCTTCTTGCCCTTCGGGGACGTCGTCTCGCAGTCGGGCTCGCCGCCGAACTCGGGTGGGAACGGGAAGTTCAGATCCCAGCTGACCTTCTCATCGGTCTTGCCGTCACTGTTTTTGGTCGGAGTGGCCTTCATTTCGCCATCTGCAATGACAGAGTTAGCTTCGTGGGGGGGGGGGGGGATTCAAAGTTTCGTCTTACCAGGCAGGGCGAGGAGACGGAGGAGCAGGCGGGCATCGTAATTTGGTTTGTTCAGCATGCACTGCAGCGTGCCCATGTTCACTTTGGCGAAGAACTCTACGGGCAACGTGATTGGATGGCCGAGACCGCATTGGGCAAAGTTCACCTGCACCACTTTTTCATCGAACGAGAACGTGCAGTTGACGGCGGCGTCGTTGGAGGGACTGTCAGGGGCGCATATCATTGCGACCCGGTTCGCAGTGGAGTTGGCCCTGACGACTTCGATGAACCTGGCAAGATCGTCGGGGTACTTAAACTGCGGAGTTTTCCCTGAAATAGAGGTCACCTTTGCTTACTTGGGACCGAACTGCAGTCTGCTATTTGTACATACCGCTCGACGAACACCCAGGATTTTCTTCAGCCCAAGCGTTTTTGTAGTCATTCTTGGCTGCCGACTCGCACTGGGTATCTGATGACGACCCTCCTCCGCAAATTTTCTTCGTTTTGGCACCATGTTGCCTGGCGCAGGTGGCCGAGTCGATGTCGCACTTGCTTCCGTCCTTGGTGACGAAGCAGAACTCGCTGTCCTCGTTCGACCACTTCTCATCGGCTCCACCTGAAACGAAAACAAGTCGTGCAGTGCAGTCCTTGTTGTTCGTTGCGACAACAGCCAGAGCTCCAGACGTCGAAAATTTTTGCAACGTTTTGGAAACTCACGTTTTCTTTCCTCAAAATAGTCAGAAACGGTCTAAACGCTCAAAAAACACATTTTTTGACTTGGTTAGGCGAAACATGTGTTCTTTTAGGGACCGCTACCCTGTCTATGAGGGGATATGGAAAAGTGGGGAAGAGCGTGTGTGCTACATATGTAAACAAAAACGCATGCGCAAATTTTGCGCTTTAGGCATTAAAATCAGCATGCATGGTGATTTCAATTGCAACTTGCGGGGGGGGGGGGAGGAGATGAGGAGGGATTGCGGTGCTGTGCCTGGCCCCGTTTGTTTTTCGCTCGACTAGAGAGAATCTATGATTCCCACCTTAAGTCACAGGATTGTACTTACATGTCCGGTACACGTAGTCGAATGGCTCGGATCGTTGGCCCTCGTACTCGGCGTAGTACTTGCTGAACTTGGTGGCCTTCGTTATCTGCAGACGGAACTTGACCAGACCATTCGGATCGCCAACCATTCGACTTTTCCTTCGCTTTGACGTTGACTCGCTTCGATTCACTCGACGTTCGCACCGTTTCCGCATCGACGGCGAGAGGGAGTGCTACGACCGACCAGACGACGCATCGGCGAGCCCACGAAATGAGCGAGGGGCAGCGTGTTCGCTGGGCGCTGACTTTACGTTGCCCACTGCACGCTTCCATGGCTTGTGATTTAGAGTGCCTGCATTGGAAATCCCATCGTCCTCGACTGTGCCATTCATTTCTGACAGGTGGCTGGTATCGATAACTGACTGGCCTAGACAGGACAGGTAGCATGACTACTGCGGGAGCAGTGCAAATATTTTCATTTTCTTTCACCGAGAAAATTCCTTGATTTCTAGCAGCGCGCGGCTGAGGTTGGGTTTGAGGCAAGACAATCGTCTGAGCATAACTCAGCATTGTTGCCAGCCGAATGCATCGGTCGTATGGTCGCACAGGGTCGATGCATCGACGACTATGTCAGAGTGACCGGCCTCGTGGCCTGGTGGGTTAGGCGTCTGCCTCTCACGCCAGGTGAGCAGTTACGGGCGAGTGTTCGACTCGCGGGCCGGTAAATCATTTTGTGTAAAATGTGTCCCTTCACCCTCGAGTGCGCATAAGCGTTTGGTGATGTGGTAAAACATGAATATGAACATGAATGAGTGATCAGTGCTGATCGCGGCCACCGAATGCCTGGTCAGGAGTGGCATCGACGAAACACCTGGCTCCTGAAGTTGGTTAGGAACGTCAGGACACGCCACTCGAGTTCGCGACATTAAAGGATTCTATCAAAAGTTTTAGGCTCGGGTGGGAGTTGAACCAACGCTGCTGGGCGTAGGCATAGCGGCCCCTGGTCCTGGTCAATTACAACTCAGGAGTAAGAATTTTGAAGTGAAATTTAGGAATACAGCTTCGGAGTCACCCAGCGGAACCTGCGATAGCGGGAGCAGCGCCAGGATGAAGAGTCTACGACTGGATTCCTAAACTTGTGTTTACTTTCTGCAGAACCAATAGCAGGCGTCCACATCTCTCCGCATGCTCTCGCACCAGTCCTCAGCTCACTTAAGGGCGATGCTGCTTATGAGATTCCGAGTGCCTGGCTGTGGTCGGCATCCCCTGGACATAAGCCGTCTTTACGACTGCCACCCCCTCACATTACAATATCGTGTTTTGCATTTTGCACTATATACGTATTCATGACCCACTTAAAACGCCTGATTTACTCTACAGGAAATATAGGACAACACGACAAGGAAAATTTTGAATTATTTGGACAAAATGTTCATGTACGCATACGAGATTTGTCAAATGGATAAAAGTATATCCTGAGTGAATGAACATGGTAACACGAGACTGAGACTGTTTTGTACGTAAGGGCTTATTGCTTGGCGCACATAGACGGACACTCCTCAGTGCTTGAAGGCGCCGTGGCGGGCGGCTTCGGTGATGAAATGCTTGATCGTGTGCTCGTCCAAACGTTGGAAGGCTTCGCTTTGTGTTATGGCAGTCATGTGGTTGAGGCAGAAGCGAAAACAATAGTCCTCAAGTTCCTGAAACGTGAGAAAGAGTACGTTTCTACGAAATGTCAATGTCGGTGTGGCGGCCGCATTCAAAATGTCGGTCACTGTTGGCCCCTACGAAATTCCTGTCTAAAACTACATTTTACAACACCCAGTGCGAAGCACTCGCAACCTTCTATAGGATGCCCGCCTTTTCAATCTGTCCAGAGAGAAGCCTTTTCAGCTCCCTGCTCCATCTCGTGTTTTAAAATACTACAGAACTGCATACTGCGTAAAATCTAGTTTCATCTTTGGTAGAGATTGCCCTCTGATAAGTCTCGAGGAATGAAGGCGAGTAATTACTATTTGGGCCCCTAAACTCTCACAAGCTTACCCGAGAGCTATAGCGCCCAGCAGCAGCATACATCATGACAGCATTGTCCACTGTGACACCTCGTTTGATCATATCGGCGCATCGTTCTTTCAATTCTTGTTCGCAGTAGGAGTTAGCCAAATCTAACAAGCCTGAAAGAAGCCATTTTCAGAGCGGAGTCACTCGTGCATTTTTCGTTCATCCTTAGTTGCAATCTGAATCTGGATCTCGAATCTAAAACTATATTTCACACATGGCGTGCAATCATATGCCGTTTACGACATTATGGAGGCAAGACTTTAAAATAGAAATTGGGAAATTAAAACTGATATGTAATGAAATCGATAAGTACGGTTAAAAAATTTCGAACAAATGCCACATTCCCGCGTGGTTTAAAATATAGTATCAGGTAGTACTTATTTTTGATTAAAAGAGGTGCATTTTTAACACTGGCGCAGAAATGACCTTGTGCGCTGCCTCATCAAAACCAGAACTATAAAGCAACGCTGCTGTTTTGGCGAAGAATAGAGCGGCGCAAGGGGCGTTGCTCAGGTCTCAAAACCAATCAGAAATCAGCCAAGGGGGTGGCTTAGGTCTCAATAGCCAATCAGAAATCAGCCAAGGGGGTGGCTTAGGTCTCAATAGCCAATCAGAAATCAGACAAGGGGCGTGGTCTAGGTCTCAATAGCCAATCAGAAATCAGACGAGGGGCGTGGCTTAGGTCTCAATAGCCAATCAGATATTAGCCAAGGGGCGTGGCTTAGGTCGCAGCAGCCAATCAGAAATGAAAACATGGATAAGCTATAAAATAGGACTATTACTTACCTACAGCCACCTCACTGCTGACATCCAACTCGTCCGTGTACAAATAATTGATGAAAGCTCGATAAACGGAATAACTAAATTGAGGTATTTCAATAAACTCTTTATCAGCCTCCGACCAAGCCCCTTCTTGTAGCATTGAACGAAAATGCTCGCAGCGTATTTTTAGTACAGCCCGATGAGCGTGGATCACTCGACCTTCCACCATTAATTTCACATCGGCTGTTGTCTGAAACACAGTGCACTTTTGCTGGTGGCTCAGAGTCGATGACAAACGACCCTCGCCCAGTGGTCTATACTTGATTAATCATTCATGCCAGAGGAGATTGCGGGGTTGCGGGGATGCCAATTCCACTCACCGGATCATCAAATGCGCGTCGCAAGCCTTCTTGAATAGAATTTGGATTGGGTTTTGCTAAAACACGAAGCATGCGTTATTTATGTACTGTACAGCCTGACTAGGTCTTCCAAGTCAATCGAAAAAGCTTCAAAGCTCACCGAAACTGATCATTCTCCAACTGACCGAAGGACTAGCGAAACAGGCGAATATGTCATCCAATAGTGTGAACCCGGTGGACTGAGGTTGGGAGATGCATTGGCCACGTATCAAGCCCCACATGAACTGTCGACTGTCGTGGGTAGTTGCAGCTGATATGTTGCACGCGTGCACCGCGGCCACGAGCTGTACTCGGCTAAGTTCCAGGACAGTTCGAACTGGCACCACCACGTTATTACCGTTTTGTGGATTGGTACGAACTGGTTGAGCTAACTGACCGCAACTGTTGCTACCCCACGCGTACACGTAACCTTCGTCCGATAGCGCCAGTACGTGAGCGAAACCGCAAGCTACCTGAAAATTGTCAAGACAATTGGAAAGTGGGTGACAAAGAGGGCTTCAGCGGGTGAGGAATACGTGCTACATTAAATTGCGCACATAGGCGTGGCTAACCATACGGTTGACCAATCAAATCAAAGTCTGATAAGTGAGAAAAATCAATAAATGGGAGAGAATTACTTGAGAAATGTGAATGTCCTGTAGTTCCAAGACACGACAAGGAGCTGATTGATTTGTCAAACTGCCGATTCCAAGTTGACCATTACCATTTTGACCCCAGGTGTAGACCTGCAATAAAAGGCTTGATGTGGGATGCTAAGCTAGGTAAAACATTGATCTCAGTTATCCCAAGCTATACACAGGGGCAACTTTGACCATCAGCTAGGACATGTCGGATTACAGTAATGTAAGATGGGACTTCACATGTCCTAATACAGTATTTAGGACATGTCCCATGTGTGCGATTTGAAACTGGCCCCGGGTGCAATCCGAATTGCAGGACAGATCATATTCTTTGCTGATACAACAGGAACTTGTGGAAGGGCATCCTTATCATGCCTCTGGCAAGCAAAGCTGGAGGAGGGCACCGAGAAGCCTGATAGAACCATCTTGGCGGAGGGCAGAGCTGTCCTCTATTCCAAGCTGTGGCCAGTTACATCGTCTTTTCCAGCCCCCTGCCCTGGCGCAAGGGTTCTGTCAAACATCCTGCTCGTCCAACTCCTGCAAACCCCGCGCCCCCCCCCCCCCCTCCCCACTGCACAGACCTGCCAGGTTCAAATCTGTCAAGGCATGCATCGCAACAGCAAATCTCACCTCGCCATCATCAGTCACGACGACAGTTGAACTTTGAGTACATGCAATACGCTTCACAAATTTATTCCCTAAGCAAAAATTTCAAAGGTTTTTCGATTACGTTGCCACAGACTTACAACTTACCAATGGCAGCTGTCACTTTCTTCGGCGAAGGCTGATTATTATTGTGGCCTAAACCCAGTTGACCGCACGAATTGTGCCCCCATGCCACAACCTGGTCAAAGAAGTGGATGTGCATGGAAATGCGGAGCGACAAGTGGGCCGTACCTCTCCCTGATCGCTGACCACCACTGAATGGTGACTGCCACACGCCACTGAGACCACCTTGCATTGCAGAAGGTAACCGGATATGAGCGAAGGGCAAGTGCCCAGTGTATTGCTGCCGTTGCCTAGTTGGCACTGTCTAAAATGAGGCCGCACTGACGACCCAGCGTGTGGAGGCCACTAAGGGTACTGGCATGTGCACTGGGTGGCACAGACCAGTGCAACACGCTCACCTGCGGGGGCATCTCTCTGAGACACAGGTTGGTCGATGGTAGTTGAGGCCATGACCCTCTCCTCCAATAAATTTGTGCACGCATGTAACAGACGTGGACAACTTATCAGCGTATCAGTGCACTGATCAGGGAACTGGTCCACCTCTCCTAAGTCGGGGCCAGACACGAGGCCAAGTGAATGGTTTCGTTTGAAATCATGGGGGAAATGAGGCTGTATCGAGTTAGTGGTCTGCATTGCCCTGGCCAATCCGGGTCCACTTTAACCCTCGTGCCTGGTGGTTCATGGCGAGTGGGAGAGAGTGATCACACTTTCCCCCCAGCTGGGAGATCGAGGTTGAGTGTGCTGCTTGGTGTGCAGGCATCGGATTGAGGACTGGTATTGAGTTCCTGGTCCGAACTGCTCTATGAGCACTTCAGGCTTAGGTCCGTCTGAACCCGTTTGACGGCTTGTGCGCCCTGGATTGTGTGTCTACACGGCCTTGTGGGTGAGTGCCTAATAAAGTCAGCATGAGGTGCTCAAGGACTGACTGTGTGGGGTGGTTCCTGTGGCTTGAGTCAATCTCTGGTCAGCGCTGTTGACCAGCGCACCCAGGCGGCGGGAGAAGTGAGAGACCGAAGTCTCCAGGGCATAAAACTTCGACTGGAGGAACCAACAAGTCTCGCGATTATACCTGACCGGCATACGGTAACCGCTAGTGATAAGATGCCGTTCATGCTCAGCCATTGTATGTGAAACCCTATTCTACCCTATGAGGGATCAATGCTAACGGCCTAAGCCTGGGGTGACGGCTGCAGCAGGATATGCGCCCAGTCCTAGTCTTTGTCTCCATTTAACTGTCTAGGTCAGGGTGTGGCCTGCCTGCTTCCTGATTGTGTATGTGCTAGCGTCTGGTTGAGATTGCTCAAGCGCGCCGCTAGTAAAAGCACTTGTGGATCCTGGTGTCTTGTTTGGGGTCAGGTCCAGGCTCTTACAGCTAGACAGTTTCCTGAGCCAGAGCAAATAAGTGCAGATAAGGTATTCACGCCTATTTCACACACGTTCCTTACCCACTACGACATGCCTTCTGGGATGCAGCAGCCACGATAGGGCACTCAGCTTACAGTATCTCCTTACTTGGTGGGAGTCATGTAGAGGACTTCCGAGAGACCCTAGCTCACGATCAGTCATCCACGAGTAGCCTACAACGCATTCAGCCCAGCTTACCCGTTATGTCCCCACGAATACACGTTCCCATCCTCGGCCACAGCCAAAACGTGCGGGCCAGAGCCGAAAGCTAAATCTATGATTCCCCGGCCGCACAAAGACTCAATTCGAATCGGATCCAAAGTATTGAAACCGTTTCCGATTCCTGCAAAAACACCATCCCTATCAGATATCCATCACTTTTTGCTGGAGGAGAAGAAAAGACGGAGGAGTAGAATAATGATAGAAAGACGAGCAAAAAATGTGCAAGCTTTTTTTCACCAAATGCAGACACACATCATAGTGGACACCAAAAATAGGAAATTGGCCTTTATCTAACATGACACCGAAAAGATGCTCTAACGAGGCGTCGAGTACGCCATTGGCTGCTTGCTTGGCTCAATAAGGCAATAGCATAGCGGGTTCGGGTAGCACAGAAAAAAATCAATGTCAATTAGGCTCGTAAGTGGAAAACGGAACGCGGTGGGAGCCTTCTCGCCCCGACACCATACTCATATAGAAGCCGAGGAAAAGCAGCTTTATACTTGCAACCGAATGAACAGGTCAACCCGACCCGAGCTTCACAACATGCACACAACGAAAATAGTCAGCGAAAATGTGCGAAACAAAACAACTCCAATTTGCAAAAGTCAAATTTAATCTAAAAATAAAAATTATTGATTTGTTTATGCAGTGAATAATTTTGACTAACGACATAATGTGCAGAATATAAATAAGCATGTGGAACACGGGATCAGATTACCCACTCGAACTGCTGGTAGTCACGGTAACAACAGTGCATTGTGGGGAAAGGATTGAAAAGAGATTCGAACCCGAGCAAAGCATTAATTTTCGAAAAGAGGCAGAAAAATAGGATACTAAATCAAGCAAGCCGAGCAAAGCCGAAGCCAGTAATCAGAGACGGTACGAAACAGGCCATACAAACATGCTCTTCAACATACCTATCCCATTAAAAAATCCTGAAATGATCAAATATACCAATAAGCAAGGCACATTTTAGGTACCACATACTTTACCATGATGTACGTGGACTGTGGCAAGCAGTCACTCAGTTATCAGTCAGTGGCCAAGACCCGGCAGCCTCTTCTCACCACGCCTATCCATGCTGTACTATAAGCGGGTTAGGGTTGCATGCGTACTCAGTTAGTGGCCTTGTTTGGAGGATAATATGAAATTGATAACTTTATGCGCGTATTTGCAAAATGCTGGCTAAAAAGGCTAGCAGTGTTTTTGAAGCAAATAGAAACCTGCTGGGGTTGGAAGCCTGAGTGTTTTTTGGAGATATTTGGGGGGTGACAGCTTCTTGTCAGACATAATGCAGAAATTCGAAGGTGGCACCTACAGTATCAGTGCAGGCACCCACTTGGATACACCTGCAAGTCATGTCATACTTTATCCATTGCCAAGCACTACACAGCGCACTCGAGGGCTAAGGAACACATATTTGACAATCATTTTGCACCAAGGCGGGAGTCGAACCCTCCCCTGTAGTGCGCACCCAGCGTGAGAGAGGCACTCGAGTAAGCCTCCTTACCGAGACAACTATTTTGATTAGTACCCAGTCCGAAAACTTGATCATCTTCAGTGAGTAATATGGCTTCGCTTCCATTTGTACCAAACACCATGGCCCGTTTGATTTTGGCAATGAATTGTGGAGAAAGTAGAGCGAATATTGTCCATCTTTTAATATCGCTCATATTTTCCTTATTTGGCAATCGAGGCCGGGCCAGGCGGATGGCAGTGAGCCAATGGCACCACTGGTTCGCACTGCTTTCCTGCAAATGATATTCAACAGATTCGTGCTCATTGATGGACGAATCTGGTCGACACGGACACGCCTAATAAAACCTAGTCTCATTGGTTTTTTTGCGGGGCGGGAGGAGGAGTGGGCAATAACTCAATTTCTAAGATATCTAGCTTAGGGACTGGCCAGCGGGGGGCCGATACGGGTAAACAGCGATGTCTCGAATACCCAATCCTGCGCTCGCGGCTGCTTCTCTAGAGCTCGAGTAGAAGTGAGGCAAAATCTATAGACGACTCGTTTCGTGCCAGCCGCGGCTAGTGCAGTAGAAGTGGGTTAAGCGAGAAGGAGAACTTGAGTATACGATGCGCGGGCCGACTCGAAACTGGCGGACGACTGCTCATAAAAAAGTGGAAATTAATTTATGGAGTCGTACGATTGATGTGGTCGCCAAGGGGGCAGGTGCATTGAGGTCGATGAGTGGGCTGGGCTGCAAGTGGAGTGCTCAATGCTACAAGCGAGGCCGGGCAGATGTGGGCCCCGGCTGAGGTGAAGACTAACTCAACTTGAGTGGGTCGAACTGTACACGAGTCTAAAATACGCTGTGGGGCCACTGAGGGTCGGCCCTGGGTCTTGGTCTTGGCCTAGGCCTTAATGTATTTACCGAGCTAAGAGACGTCTAGAGGCGGTTAAGGCGGTTAAGGCGTCTGCCTTTCACGCTGGGCGCGCACTTGGAGTAGAGGGTTCGACTCCCGCCTGGGTAGCATATATTGTCAAACATGTGCTATTTAGCCCTCGAGTGCGCTGTGCACTCTTTTGCTTTGGACAAAGTATGTCACGACATGAGGCTTGCTTACAGCTCCCAATGTGCAAATAGTGTGTTCACGTTGGTTGTTATTTTGATTCGGTTGATGAAGCGTATGACGACTATTATCCACGAGGTTTTCGACTCAGCGCGTCCAATTGATGACTTCACCATAGCTAGTCGTCGATTGCCTGATCTATGGGTCACCTGCTCTAAATTACTATTTTTCGGGGCGTGAGAACTGGCGAGCACACAAGAACTTCATTCCAAACGGGAAATATGTCAGACCTATAGCGGATTCGACTCGATTGGACGACATGCTTCGAGCAGGACATGACGCTAGCTATGATGATTTTCGCATCGTCGATCCGACAAGCTTTTAATACCAAAGAAGCCATCCGCATTGTGTCCAACTTCAGGACTTCAGAAAAAGGACTTCGAAACACTCACGCTTTTGCAATAGAATGTCGTTGCCTGAAAATCACTGTTTGATTCGTTGACACTTCTGAGTTGTCGCTAGGTGCAGCTGCACCCATTGACCCCCTCATTCACCCTGCAATCCCCGCGGCAGATTGGCGTGCAGGAGCAGATGCCCTGCATCTGCATGCCCAGCAGGGTGCAGCTGCTCTGCATTGCTCTGCAGGTGCCATGCATTGACCCCCTCATCGACCCTGCACCCATCTGGTATCCTGTAGAATCGTGTCCCGAATCAGCACTATGTTCGGTGGGGAACTAGTATGATACACCCAACCGAAACACTGGTCGCGTGATACACTGTTGTTTTGTTTTCCCAATGATTGGTTTATGTATACGTTACATAAAATATCTTATACTGACCTATCCTGAACCGAATACGGTGCCACCACTTAGATTTATTGGGTAACCTAAGAAACCCTACAAATCCCCTCGTCTGCACACGCTCCTTCCCCTCGATGCTTACTGTGCCTGACTGGCACATTCACAACACTGTATGTACCCTTCGACTGAACTTTTCACCTCCAACACAGGCTATCAAGTTGCAAGATTGCACCAGTGGTTTCACCTGGAAGACGGCAAGATGGCACCGATCTCCAAGATCTGCACCGTGCATGTTTAGAAACACATTGCGATTGACATCAACAAGCAGGGGGCAGCAGCGACTTGCGTTTTCAAGCTCTTACTTATCACACGATGCAGCAAAGGTTACTGGAGTTTGTGTAAAAGAAAACAGTTAGCAAAAAAGAGTTATGTTCGCATGGTAGGACAAAACACCTGCCGTATCAAGCATAAGCGATTACTCCATCATCGATCAACTCAGAGCCTCTTCATCGGAACATGGTAGTTCACCCTTGACGCCTCCAGTTTTGCCCTTCGAGCTCCGACATTCCTGCTTCTTACTCGCTAATTGCCCACGGCGGCGCTCTTTTTCTCCTTCCTCACAGTTTCAGGTACAGTTTCATGACCAGCTCGAATCCCAACTCCTTGTACGACATGGCACCGTAGCGCGCCTTGTTCACAAACCTGATATTTGCAGGAGGGCTGACCAGGGCCGTGCGTCTGAAGGCTTGATAAGCGATATAGATGACAGTGTTGGCCGCCGAATACGATATGCCGTCTTTGCACAAGAACATCGAGGCGGGCAGGTCGCATTTGAGCTGCTCGGCTTGGTACCTGGCCACCTGATCCACCTTGTCCGCATTCATCTCCACGTCGTCAACTTTGCCTGGATTTGGAAAGAATGGCATCAGGAGTACATAGATCTAAAATGGAGATTTATTGCCCGCAGTCTCGTGTCGAATCTTAAAGAGCCTTACCTCCTGTTCGACATTGGAAGGCAACACAAATACCTTCTTCCGCTCCATTTCCATTTGCCGCAGCACCACCTTGCCCATGAGGAAGCCGAACCGGTCGTCGAACCACTGCCACTCGAGTTCCAAGTCGAAGCCAGCGTCGATATTGACTCGCATTTTCGAGCCTGGACGCTTCGGGTACAACGGATGGTCTTCACGTAGCTAGTCGTCAGTGATGTCGATCACGCCGACCTAAAGGCATCTAATTGCGAACGGAAAAGAGAATACAGCAAGGGGATATACCTTATACTGTATCAAAGCCAGCAGGTAGTTGACCATGTCGTCTTTCGATACTGGCAAGGCCCCGACCAGCACAGGATCCCCGTACAAGTTGATCGTCTTGTTCATGTTCAAGGGCACCGCCACCCCAGTTTCCTGGCGAGCCGCGTCTTTCGACAAATTTTGGCCGTCGATCTTCTTCACCGTAACTTCGGACATCTTCAGGTCGTCATCACTCTTCTCACCAGTCTGAATCCACTCGGTCATTCTCGCTTGAAAATACTCGACGCCTGGCGGAAATTTGCCAAAATACTCGTTTGTTTTACCTGCAACTTTGGTTTCCATCGACTCGAGGTAACCAGGTCTACTTCCCGGACTGAGACCCAAATAGGTTTGTTTTAATGTTTCTAATGGCTCATGCGCCCAGATTTTCTAGTCCCCAGAACAAACTCTCTGGGCCTGGTCTGGTCACAAACACCGTTAGGCCATTCAGACAAGGCGACCCTCGACTTATACCGAAATGGTACCTCGTACGGTAACTGATTGCTGATAACTGATAAGGCGCCTCGTAACCGTGCTTGGGCCAGTGTCCCAAATGCATAGATTTAAGATATTGGTCTTCCTCCCGCTGAGACGCCAGAAGATGCGGGCCCGCAGGTCCTGAATGCTGCGTCTACACAAAGCATTGTACTTACCCATCCCGTACTCGGGATTAAACGGGCCGGATCGTTGCCCATTGCACTTGACGTAGTACGCACCAAACTTGGTGTCCGTCGGCACGGGCATACGAAACTTGGCCACACCAATCCGATCGCAGTCTTCTGTTTGCACGACACGACACTTCCATCTTCGTCGAACAGCTCCACGGACCCAATGCGGCGATCGTTGGAGATAGCAACCTCGATTTCCACGTGCCCACCTTCTTCGACCTTATTCGTCTTAATGCCCTTATCGTTGAAATACTTGATCGAGTTGATCGCTAAAACGGGTGAGATCGATGCGAAAAGTTGCCAGATGGGTACATACATGAAATTGAAGATTTCTGCTGGCCACTCTGAAAATATCGAGGCCTAACTCAAAAAAACCAAAGAGTCCACCCGCGAAGCCGATTCTGCAACCGCATCTGCTTACTAGGCTTCGCCATCGCTAAGATCAGACTACTTTTCAACTTTGACTTTCGACGCTGACTCTGATCGACTCACTCGACGCTCTGCTGAATTTGTTTCAACGATTTTGAAAGGAAACTTGCTTCTGCCGACTAGACGGCACGCCAATCGGTGAACGAAATGAGTAAGCAATGCATCTGCGCTGTCCTGACTTTACGTTGCCCCACCGCACTTTACACTTTTCGCTTGCTGCACGCTGGATTAGAAGTCCGATTTCACATCGCCATCGTGTTCGGACTGACCGCATCATGTTTGCTCGTTTTGCTGTTGATTGAACTCACTATCGAACAAAGGGCAGCATCAGATCACACACTGTCAGTACATGAGACGAGATTTTGACACTTTTACAGCTGCATCCTCACTCACTCGCAATCATCGATCAACCGGACAAGAGACCCTTCTCGTCCGTATTGTTTTCTGTGAATGCTTGCGGGTTTGGCCCTGTTCCCCAACCGGACTTCCAACCCTTTCGTCTACAGCTGGCCAGCCAGCATGATGTGATTAGCGTGACTGCGAGGTGACCAGCTCTCCACTGGAAGCACCCTGCCGAGGGCATCCAGGGCACCGATCCTGCTGACGGGTGGCCTGCATCACCGGGGATCGAACCCGGGACGAGCCCAGCCACTCGCTCCCGAATGCCGAAGACGAATGCCGAACCGCCAAGCCGCTGCACCACTGCGGCCGCCAGTGCCACCCCGTACTCGTAATTTTGCTGCAGGGTCCTCGCCCACTTCGAAGCAATTCCCAAAGCCAATAGAAACTGTCAGCGGGAACATTGCTTTAGTGCAGTCGCCTTGATTATAGCTCTTATAGAAACAGCCCTCTCCGAACTCGCACGACTCACGCTAGCATTTTTCTTTCACTGACTTTAGCACAGCGAGATTACGCACTCTGACTGCTCTGCTCTTCATGACACTCCTGCCAAGGCGTGGGCTAGCAAAAGTTTTGTAACCACGCAACTTCGCCATGGAGCGAAACGGCGATTTCACATTGCAGAGTACACCTAGTCCATCGCTCATCCTCAATGTGTACAACAGTATGAACCACACATTCACGCCTAAGCTTCCTTTGAGAACACAGTCCAGGCAACAGGAAATACGTGGCATTTCACATTTTTACTTGCTCTAATGTTCGAGCAGAGACGGCCATAAGAACATGGAGCCATGGTTAGTACATCGAGCGAGATTGCACACACCTGATCACCTGATCACCCGCCATCACCATCACCTCGTCGTCTCGTCTTCTCAGTTCCTGTCTCGGCTTCGCCAACGACTGGCCCTTGGCGACTGGCCACGTTCTTTCGGCACACGCGGGGGTTTGGTGAACAGCGAGAATTTCTTCACGCTCGACTTCACGCTCGACTTGACGCTCGACATCAGGTCCGACTGCTCGCACGGCCACAACTTCGGCCCTCCGCCAGTCTGACGCACCACTCCGCCACCAGCTGGTCCTGGAAAGGAGACCGCGGGTCAGGGACAAGTCGAAGGGACATCGGACCAACTTACCTCCCCTCGAGCACGCGTCGAACAGCTCGCGCAGAGTCCCGAGCATCAGCCACTTCATGTTGAAGACCTTGATTTCGCCCATCTTTTTCACCGAGAAGGCTCCCACGCGCGATTTGCCGACCTTGTCCATCATGTAGTTCAGATTCATGGCCGACCACTTGTTGTGCAGGCAGGCCTGGTAGTTGAGGATGGTCACGGCGTACGTCGGAGCGTAGACCAGCCCGTCTCGGCACAGCAGGGCCACATTCGGGCGTTGGCGATCGGCTTGATTGGCCATGCAGAAGACGGCGTGGTCGATCTTCTTGGCGTTCTTCAGGACGTCAGTCTCCCTCGAAGGATCGGGCAGGTGCTTCATGTGCAGGATGTCGACCTGGAAAGAAACAGTCAATCCTGGGATTCTGACTTGACACTCACAAATACCTCGGTTCCGCCCTGAGGGAACTCCGTGCTGAAGTCCATGGCCAGCTTGGCGATCGTGAACCCGGATTCATTGATGCACTGCACCCATTGGCACCACACGTTGTCCTTCTTGCCGCGAATCTCGAAGGGAGGCGGATTCCCACTCTTGGGCAGCAGCAGATGGCCATCTGGCATATCTCCGTTGATCACGCACGTGCCGACCTGCAAGCAATCCATGTGTTTGGTGAAGGAGCTGAAACGACATGTCTTACATGATTCTTCTCGACGAGGGTGTGCAGGAAGTCGAGGATGGTTTCACCATCGCCCTTCGGAATCGAGCCCACGAAGATCGTGCTGCCTTCGTAGTAGCCTTGCACTTCGTTGGCATTCAACCCGCCGACTTGAGTTGACATTCGCACCTTCATCACACGCCCCGAAGCCGTTTTCATCTTCACCACATCGCCGTCCTTCACGTCCACTTCGACGCCGGAGCCGATGATCTTGCGCGTCTCTTCCCGATCTTTCACCTTCTTGCAACGGCCGAGCTCGTTGGTCACTTGGGCTACTGTGCAGGAGCTGCCGGGTCGATGGAACTCGTTCGAATTGTGATCGTCCTTCTGCTGCACAGCGCCGTGCGGGAACAGGACCGATGGTTGGGCGACAGGTTGGACGTAGATGACTCGCGGCCGGTCCACTTGCACACTCTTCTTGCTCGGCAGAGCCTTCTCCGGGTCTCGTTTGGCTGAAAACATTTCTTTAATTGCCAGGTTTGCCAAAAAAATTCAGTCGCTTACCAGCCAGACGACGACGCTGCTTGACCTTGAAAATGATCACGGCGACGGCGATGGCCTCGACAACGACGATGAAGATGCCGACGCCGAGGTAGATGTACTTGGTCATGTTGTCGTTGGTCGCGGTGACCATGTCCGGAATCGATGTCCCGATGCCATCTGCTAAAAAGCGAATGCAGTCTCAGCCTGGACAGCCGCTTTCCATCCTTACCCCAAGCGCCCTCCCGATCGAAGATGCCTTTGTACCCGCTCCTGATGTTGTTGTTGGGGCCGTCGCCGTTGTACTTCGTCCAGCAGTGGCCGTGGAACTGTCCGGGCTCATCGGGCTTGAATTTCGGGCCCTGTGAAGGATGGAAAAAGTTACTACTCAAGTTATGGGGACAGTACCCCTGGGCACCTTAACATGATCTTCTTGCCACTCGGGGTCTTGGTCTCGCAGGGCAACCAGTAGTCTCGTTCTTGCCGCCTGAAAAAATTTCATGATGGCCCCTCAACGAAATGGGAAAAGTGCACCTATGATTCTTCACGGAACAGTCGGCCTGAACCGTGGAAGTCCAGACCCATCGCCCCCGTCTTTGACAGATCTAGTTTTCCCTCTACTCTACACCCTAGTAGCCGATGGACTACTCCTACTTCTCAGGTCGACGGTCTTCCAGGCCCAGCCTCTGTGAGTCCCATCCCAGACAAAGCACTCTACTTACAGGTCCGGTACTCGTACTCGAAGGGTTGCGATAGTTGGCCGTTGTACTTGACGTAGTACTTGCTGAACTTAGTGTCCTTCGTTATCTGCAGACTGAACTCGGACTGTCCATTCGAGTCGCTTTTTCCCGTTTCGACCGCGTTGCCGTCTTCATCGACCAGATTCACATCGCCAATGCAGCGATCGTTGACGATACCAACCACGACTTTGGCGACGCCACCTTCTTCGGCCAGGCTGTTCTTGATGCCGCTTCGGTTGTAGGACGTGACGGACTTGATCTCTGAAAGGGAAGATGTCGGCTTCAAAAGGTGTTCGGGTGGAACTTCCCGCATGTAATCACAAAATTTGTTCGATTTTCCGCGGAAAATCGAGGCTAAACTCGAGAAAACTGCGAAAACCCTTCCCTGGAGTAAATCTAGGAAGGAATTCTCTCACCTGGCCACGATATTGCCACGATCAGACGAGATTTCGACTTTTCTTCCGGTTTGACTCAGATTCGCTTCGATTCACTCGACGTTCGCACGGACTCCGCATCGACGACGAGAGGGAGTGCTTCGACCGACCAGACGACGCGTCGGTGAGCCCTCGGAATGAACAGGCACGAGCCCAGCCCGTTCGATGATGACTTTACTGTACGTTGCCTCGTGACACGTCAAAAGATCGCGGGAAAAAGGTCGCACGACAAAAGGTCGCAACAAAAAGATCGCAAAGGCAAGAAGGTCGCACGACAAAAGATCGCAACAAAAAGATCGCAAAGGCAAGAAGGTCGCACGACAAAAGATCGCAACTAAAAAGATCGCATATATAAATTTTTAAGCAAATTAGAGCACTGCGTTAAAAAAATTTATTTTCACTCTCATAACATGTCGAAAATGGCCAGAAATACCATAATTTTACGTTTTACACCCACTGTCATGAAACGTGGAACATAATACGAGTAGGTTGCATTAAAAACATATTTTAGAAGTTGTAATTATGAGCGACACCGCGCAAATAATCCATGATATCTCTGTTATCATAATCATTCACGATTCTTTCGATTCTTTCCGCGCAATCCCGATACTTTCGTCGGCCTTGAGGCGGTTGCTGGCCAGCGACATACTGTTCGATCTTGGTTTCATTCAGACTTTGCTCTTTCTTCAACGAATCGATGAATTTGAAAATCGATGGATGATGGGCGCCAACTAGCTCAGAAAAACCTCGATGCCACTCCTCCACCGAATTATTAGTCTTCGCAATTCCATTAATAACCGATTCACGACAGTTCCAAAGTGGTATTGGAAACAATGGGCCACGTCTTATACCTCTGCGGTTTGGTCTGCCGATCCAAGTGTCCTCGAAATAATCGACGACTGGTTGTGCCTCTGCTGGCAACAATTCGGCCAATTGCTCAAACGAATCCACCACCGCAGGAATCGGTACGAAAGATAATGCGGGCAGCATTCTCATTTGCAATCCAAAGTCCGGATCATTCTCATAGCGATGTTGTAGGCCAGCAGCTTGGATTTTGCGCCAAATGCTTTGCGAAAAATGAAAAAAGCATCCACGCCTCTCCGTCTGAGGAAATTCAGAAGCGAATGCATTGATCGCCGCTTGCTCGAAATCAGTCATAATGGAAGTTGGATTCAGATTTGCATTCAGCTCCTTCAACTCGGCCAATAACTTGGTGTACGTAACTTCGGTCTTGTTTGGCAAGAGAGCGAAGATTGATGGAATGACATTGTTGTAATGGACGCCATGAATGGTATACAACTGTTCGAAAAGCGGTGGTGCTGTCTTGAAAGTACCATCTGCGTACCAATGAGGGCTGTGCGATAGCAATTGCAAATTCCTCTCCGTAGAAAAAATCAAAATTCGATTTGGACCTTCGCCGCTGTCACGCAATAAAAACTGTTGGCCACCTTCGGTTTGTTGAAATTCGGGAGGAATGATCAAATCTTCCAGCGATCGAGGATTTGGAAGCACACCGCCGAGTACTCCCCGTCGTGTTCTCTGCACTGTACGTTTCATACATTGAACTGGCGGAAGTTGGCCTTGTACAGCAGCTGACAACCCAGCTGTCACTGCAGCAATAATTTGATGGGTCGATTCCTGGGCTCCTGAGGCTTGATCTTTGATGTTGTTCACGACGTTTTTCACAGCTATCTTAGCTGGATCGGGGGCATGATTATGCTCGCCTGGCTCCTTCGACACCTGTCCGTTCTCAGTTTGCATTCGGGATCGGCAGTTTCCCCTGTTGTTTTTGAAATTCACGCACTTCCAATCGATTTTGTTTCCGCTTTCCCGCTCCTTTCCGAATAAGTGCCCGCGATAACAAAGCTGATCTTTCCCTTTCTGACTTTTTGCGAATTCTAAAGGCATCTTGCAGCAAAAAGAGAATCGCAAACTAACTCTAAGAAACAGCTGAAATGGCTAAAACCTTCATCGACAGCTAAATTTATAGGGGGACATAAATGAGCTGTCATCACCTTCATTGTTTTTCATGGTTTTGTTTCTTGCGACCTTTTATACCATGCGACCCTTTTGTCCTTGCGATCTTTTTAGTTGCGATCTTTTGTCGTGCGATCTTTATGCCCTTGCGATCTTTTTGTTGCGACCTTTTGTCGTGCGACCTTTTTACTGCGATATTTTGACATGGAATCCGTTGCCTCAGCTCCCACTGTACCGTACTGTACCCCCTAGTTGCCGTCCCCCCCCCGTTGTAGTAAAAAAGAGGGTTGAGGCAACATCCCTTAGTGTTCAACCGATTTTATTGTCTTGAATTTAGAAGCCGACCGACAAATTCCCGAGCCAGTTTTTCCTGGTTGCTCGCTTGTATCGATGGGTGATCGGTCTGGAAAATGGAAGAAATGTGGATGTCTGAATTGCAGCAATAATTTTCTTCGACCGATGGGGAGTTGCCAGCTGTGTCAGGCCATGATTCGCGAGTCTTCAGAGACCCGGGGACTGGAGACCCGCAAGTTCAGCCTCGTTGCCACCTGGTACTCTGCTGGTACCGCGATATACTGCAGCAAGTGTCGATCACCCAATTGCGTCAATTTTCTCGACGTCAAACCCAGGCGATCCCCCCTGTGGAGCCCTTGAGCACTGACATTGGCCAGCTCGCACCTCAGCATGCAGTGCTGACCAGTATGTGGCGTCGTTGACCATCTGGACGATTGCGTCCGTCGATCGTGCTCCTGTGCATGAAAGCCTGCAGGTTTCGGTGGCCGCACTTGGATCGGTCGGTTTGGTACTCGACTGTAGACCCACCCTTCTCGAATGTTCACCCAGGGTACCGGTTTTCAATGGTACCACGTCGGCGATGGTCAAACATCAAGAAAACCCAGTCGGCATCTCGGACCTTTTAGAAGAAGAAGAGATGAGTGATGGGCATGCTCCATGCAAAGTGATCCCTCAGGATGTGCTGACTTGTTCCAAGGGCCAGAGTTTCGTCGTTTCTCGCAGGGTGGGGCCGCAACGAAAGGGTGTTGATATCATGGCCACCTGCCCACCTTTCCCGCGTCATGGCAAGTATGTCGATGCAAGTGCTTGCACGTGTGAAATCCTTGGCTCGCCCTAGGGCAAACTAGGGCTGACCATAGGATGGCTCGAGTCAGGAACAATACCACGCAGTCCACGGACACCTCGTGTTATAGTTTATTGCCACCACACCACAAAGGCCGTGTAGACTCAAAATTCGGGGAGCAGCCGCACGTGCCGGCCGTCAAAGGGGTTCTGACGGACCTGAGACCGAAGTGCTCATAGAGCAAGTTCAGATCAGGCACTCAAGACTAGTTCTCAACCAATGTCTGCAATCAGACCAGTCACTCGACCTCGACCTCGACCTCGACCTCGACCTCGCTCTCGGTCTCGTGCTGGCCCTGACTTGGGAGAGGCGGACCGGTTCCCTGAACCAGTGCACTAATAGGCCAGAGGGCATAGCACATGCCTAGTCCATGCATATTACACGTGGCACCAACGCAGGCAGACTCAACTCTGTTCCCGCTTCATCACGTCAAAAAAAACGCGCTGGAGGGTTCTAGGACACATGACACGAACTGACCCGTTAGTAGGCAAGGGCAAGCCCAATGCCCCACCCACTCGGCCACAAACCCACCTGGACCACGGGCGGCCAGTGCTATGTCAGGTCTCGCGGGTGCCAATGTTTTACCGCATACCAAGCGCAGGTATGCGCGCTCGATCGTGGGGAACTACACAAAAAATGATACACTGCGCACCTGGTGTGAGAGGGAGACCAAAGTCATGGCAGTCTGCACGGAGCTGGCAACTGGGGGCAGGTGCTGCCCGAGAATTCTGGCGAGGTCACTGCCCACACGGAGGCTTCCTCACCATGCAACCTTCAGCTTTGATGCAACTGGCCACACATACCATACGAGTCATCTGAGAAATCCAGATCAGCGGAACCTACCACATCACAGCTAACTTCTGCGTCTGACTAAGAGTCGCCCCAAAGCGTACCCTTGCCTGCAGACCTCAGTTCGCCTTCCCAACGGTAGTCGTATTGAGGACGAGACCCCACCAGACCAAAGACCAGCGAGTAAGTCATCCCCAAGCACGTGTACACGTAGATATATTAGGGACAGCAGTTTAGTTCACACAGCACGGATAAGCAGTCCTGCACGAGCATGTACAGTACGGATTCACAGTAAGCACTCAACTGACCATTAGAAAAATACACGAGCTATACTGTAAGACAGCATGCACTGTAAGCAGACACGACATCCATATCATATGCTGCAGTCCAGCCACTTCACTTTCTCGGACCAGCACCACGCCTGACTAATGCGGCGATCGTGCCCACGATTGCGACGGCGCCGAGCAAAGATGCACCGCCGAGTATCGCCGCCCCCACAGCTGCGTCTGAAACAAACATTTTTATGGCACAAGAACAAGGCTTTCGGGTACAACATTTTCCTGAGCTAGAGAAGCCCTACTAAGCCAAAGAACTGGCAAGCAAGGACGCGCGGAGGATGTCAAGGGCAGTGCTCATCCATCACAACACCTACTGCAGAGGACCCCCCCCCCCCCCCTAGTAAACCAGCAGTCAAACCTTGTACAGGTTCAGGTGCCTGCCTCGCCTCACAGCAACTCCTGAAAATGGTGGATAGGGCATTTGACCCATTTCGCTTCCGCGGGGGCTTACTGGTTCACATACCGACCTCCATCACTGGGAGTTGAACCTAGTTAGGTCGGGCCAAACCGCTTCCGACCAAGCAGCTGGGGGGGGGGGGGGGGGGGGGGGGAAGACACATCCAACAGTACGCCCTGTTTTCTTTACCACCAGCATCGAATGACGCCAAGCACTGGATCTTGATGTTGAGGTAGCGAGGAAAGAAGCCAAGCACTGGACCTTCACAAAACAGACCAGGGAAGGCATCAAACTAAATACTGGGTAAAGAAAACAGAGATTACACATTATTGCGCCACCCAAAGAACCAAGAAGGTACCCCCTGCTTTTTCTTGGAATCAGATATTTCTTCAGTTTGGCCCCAACTCTCACCTCTTTTCATTCTTCTCTTGATCACGTCTTGTAAATTCCTGGCTTGCTGATTGTTAGGCTCGACCCGTATTATCGTGGACACGTACTTCAATGCCGTGTCGTATTCTTTCAGTTTCAGATATCCAATCGACAAGTAATAGAGATAATCCCGTTTGCCTTCGTCCACGTCAGGTCTCGATAACAGCTCTGGAAGACAAAAGAATCAAGTTTAATACGAAAATCGAAGATACAGTCCTCAGAAAGGTAGCGATACAACGGAGATCCTGTTTGTTTTTCCACAGATTTACAGGCAGCTTCAAGGTTTTCGCCAAGTTCATGTCATGATGGGGGGAAAATTCGAAAATTTTGGAGCTCCGCAGCTACACCTCTAATGAAACTATCGATTACTAATTCAGCATAGGATCCTTACCTTCCAAAAGCTTGATTCCCAATCGAACATTGCTCTTGTTACTCCGTATCAAACAAAATGCGTATTCGAATGCCGCTTTCGTACTGGGTTCACCTCGTGCAATTTGATCGTTGTATATCTTCTCGAATTTCTAAAACGGGTACGTTAATCAGGTCGGATTAGGTTACAGCTGCTATGGTATAAGAGATGTCTAATCAAGCAACATGAAAGATGATGCAACTGTAAAAAATTTACAGAAAAAACGAGTACACTTTTTCTGATACTGACTTAGGTAGGCATACGGCCAAAAGCAGATGCGGCAGCATCCAATACGCCACTGCCCCGAATTCAATTACTGTACAAAGCCTATATTTGGGATCGGCTATATTTTTCTCTCTCACCCTGTCGGAATTAAAAGATTCGGCGCTCTTTTATAAAAGGAAATACAGGAGGCGACATGAACAATGGGGACTAAAGTAAAAAGTGACGAAAATTTTTGATGGCTTGCTAAACTAGGCAAGTGGCGACTTGTTATGTACCTATCCAGAGGACAATACACAGGTTTGCCCACAGTAAAGCGCCTCCTATAGGGGCAGAGCTCCGAAAGTTGGCCTACCTTCAAATCTTCGATGCTGACTTCCTCGTCCACTATCGTTTCGATATCCATTCTTTAATATTTTCTTCGGAAAATAGACCTACACTTTGTTAATGAAAATGACAAATCTCAAATACTAACCCGTTTTAAATACGGAATTGCCTGGTGAGTCAAAGTCAAAGTTCACTTCGTGACAAGGCATTGTTCCTTCGACAATACAAAAGAAAAGCGTCTTGCGCACATTCGCTGCAAGAAGCAGCTTACATCAAAAAAGCGCGGGTTCAAATTTTAGAAAGTCAAACAGGGTTGGTCATGCTCTACATAAACGCACCCGAGAAAAATAATAGTTATGTAATTTATTTGGATCATGCATTTTCATTTGTGCTGTTTCTGACGTAATTTGGCCGTTTGTTGCTTATTTGAAGGCGGTCTCGGCACTTCTGATGAAGATCGAAGTCGGTCGGTCGGATTATTATACAAACGAATAACGCGCTTTTTTACCTTTTCTTGCCACAGCTGTTCGGGTTTCTAAAAATACAATTTCCCACTGGTAATCTTGAAAGCATTTTCAAGACACGAAGTGCAAGGTGCGATGAAAATCAGCCCTGTCGTAAACCAACTTTTACACAACGATCAATTATGATGTATTTGAAGCGAAAGATGAACCTGTAATTGGTAGGCACATGGACTAGATAGTTGGGACAACCACGAGGATCGCAAATGCCAAATTCTTGCGTTGAAGCGTAAAATATTGTTTCAGATTGGTGTTCACAGCAGTCATCAGGTAGATGGCTGCAGACAAAGTTTGTAAACTTGTCTGAATATAACTAACCAGCGAAGCATGTGGATTACACTTACGAAATTGCCCTCGGTCACTGGTTTCAGAACTACAGTAATACGATCCCGTTTGCCGAACTGTTCCTCGGAGGGGTTCTTGCTTGAAAGCGATCTTGATGTAGGTGATGCCATCCGGTTCGACCAATCCAAAAGCTCCGGTTCGGCATGACGCTGTAGTACCGGGTGGTCTTCACTTTATACGCGATGCGACGTTTACTTCGATTCACTAATCGGATCTCATCCAGTCCCCGGATTGACATCATCAATCGATCGGACGGTTCTAACGCGACGAACTCATCCCAGCCGCCAGGCGTCTGCTTCCCAGACCAGTCCGATTTCGACGACCCCTCACTCATTCTTCAAACCAATGACACTGGCAGAAATGGAGCAAGGTGCTCCACTGATATGTTGCAGAGAGTGTAAAGTGCTGCCACAAGGAGCCCCCTTCCATATTGACGATATTGAGAACAGCGCAAGGGCAACGAGGTATATTTGTATTTCATGATTATGAGACCCGAGTCAAAGCTAACACTGGAAAGCACAGTCCACTTCCGCAGACCACTTATACTTGCGGCCGTGTTTCTATCAACTTACTCATATCTGAAACCATATTTTACCCACCTTCCGCTAAAATCGTCAGCACGCCCTGTCGGGTAACGGACTGACGCGATGCTGACAATGAGATGAAACTTGGTCAGCACATGAATAAGCCAAAACGAGATGCGTAAAATATAG